>JAXQGS010000296.1:0-22640 GCA_037040325.1 Mucor sp. M7501 | reverse complement strand
TTGGGTTGGTGCTCTTGTGCTACTACCGTCAAAGCTTTCAGCATCTGTATCAAGCAATGCAACATTTTTATGTCGCATGCTTAGATTCTTGGTTTCTGATTGCTTCAGGAACTTGTAAGTAGCTTCATCATATTGTGGTGCATCCAATCGGCTCTAACAAGGTCCATCTCATTAGAGTCAAGCAAATGAATTATATATGATTGCGACTGGTTCCGCCGACTGATTCTTTGACAAGTGTTGCTTATCATACAAGTTGAACGGTGCCAATGCCTAAAACATTGCTTATGTGCGTGGTTGTGATCACAAACGAAGTACTTTTTGGCTTGGATAACAATGCTTTCAAGGAACTTGATGTCAACTTTCTCCTGCTCACCGTAATAAACACGGTTGCGCTTCGGCCCTTAGAGCATTACCGTAAGTGAACAAAATCGGGATCATACTTGCAGACATTTACTGACATTCAACCGTTCGCGTTTCAATTTGTAGTGACGGTATGAATAAACAGTTGCAAGAGTGGAAACATTATTCTGATTGTTGAAACAAAGAACATCTCTCTTAGCCCTCATGGAAATGGCTAATACTTAAGGTTCGAGTTTAGTAATTGAGTTGAGATTTCCCAGTTAGATGTTGGTGATCTTTGACCATCCTTTTGTACTAGTTCGAGTAACACACATAGAAGAAAGCTTCTTTTTGACCTGCAGGAAAGTTACACCAACAAAAAAATTCCAGACATCCTCGGCCAAGACCAAATACTTAGCAATACTTTACAAATAAAGAAGATTCTCTAGGTAGTTTTACATGTTGTATTTGAAAAATAAGCTTTATGGCCGATAAATAGATGCTGGAATCACTTGATATACGATGTTTGAGTATTGATAAACGAGATACGTATCTGGAGATATCAGAACTGGCTGATGCTTTGACATTGATTCTAAAATGGATCAACACCCAAAGTATACAAAGGTCATACAAGCCAATGTAGCCAAGCCAGTGAAAAAGGACATATAGGACCACGAGCAAAAATACGACAAATTGACTGGTTCGTTTGTAACAATGACAAAACAAGACTATAAAATGGGACAATCGTCAATGTAGCTGATATACAACATGGATTTGATAGTTTTTCATAAAATAGCATAGTATTACAAGGTGTATGTTGCCTATCAACAAAACAACACAGCAAGGCACATGGGGTCACTTGATTCAAGTGTTTGATTTTGTTTGGCCTTGAGTTCCAAAGCTAAAATGTTCCGCTCTGTTGATAGTTTGTGTAAAAGTGAACCAACATGCTGTAATCAAGGTTTGTACTCGTTTAAATATCGATATCTTTGTTGTTTTCCTCTCTCTCTCTCTCTCTTTTACTCTTATTTCTCTCTATAAAAAAATGCCCACTTTACTGCTCTCCAGTAGCAAGACATTTACCAGTGAAAAACCTCCACTAATTCATCCAAATGATCAGCTGGAACGTCAATTAAAGCAAGAAGGATCAATTGAAGCAGCCTATCAATTGGCGTCGACAACAGAGTATACACATGATGCGCAAGGAAAGTGCTTTAACTGTGACAAGATTGCCAACTACTATCTCGCCGCACTTCGATTGAACAAGAGTAAGCAACCAATGCAGTTGAACGCAATGTTACTGGCTATTGTCCAGCAAGTCATCGCATTGATACAGTGCCATGTTGATGTCTCTAGAGCAACGCATTTGCCATGGATGCCAGTACTGATGACTGAACTTCGTGAATTGGGTAAATTGGTCAAGGATGACAGCACACAGGCAGACAGATACGTCCCCTTATCGCTGCCTGTGAATGTAAGTACACATTGCCAACCACCGCTCTCCATGCGCGAGGAGTATGGCCGCACTATCCGCATGTCCATCTACCACTGCCGTGCCAACCTGTGCGAGGACATGGATTTGAACAAGTCGATTACTTACTACCGTAAATGTCTGGCTGTGCATCCAACCCAATTGGACTTTCAGCAACAGAAACTTCAACATTCTGCCAAGATAGCTCTTGAGCATTTAATTGCCGATCAGCTCAAGGACGATAATAGCACTGTGAGACCCAAACTGCCATCCAGAACATCCTCTGTTTCCAGCGGTGCATCATCGTCATGCTCCATGTCGTGCTCTAATTGTGGTGTCGAGAAGAGGGGGATGCCCGTGTGTTCCAAATGCAAATCACAGTACTATTGCGGTATTCGCTGTCTCAAGGCCCACAAGCCAGTGCATGATTTGGAATGTCGTCAATACTAAATTCTACACGCTGTTTGTACATTTACTCCATACCCTAACAGCAGAATTGATACAAAAATAAAGCGAAAATGTTTATTGTGTTTCATTTTTTAATTCTTTTTCGCTGATGCGTTTGAACATGGCCTGCAATGGGTTCTTTCTGTCAGAGGGCAGATACACAGAGGCTTGGAGTTTGCGCATATGGACAAATCTCTCCTGTTTCTTCTTGAAATCGTCTTGAAACATTTCCTCCATCTTTGTATGCACAGTCCATGTATCTCGCTGAGGGTTCTTGAACTCCAATGGCCCTTGGATGGCTCGGTCATTTACAAGCGATTGTGTTTTGAGTGCGTACATGGTCAGGTTGTCATAAGGATGGTAGTCATGGTCGGCCGTGTTTGTTGGTTCCAATAAAGATGCTACCTGCGTTGCTTCTGTGTTTACGGTAGCAGCAGCAGCAGCAGCAGCGTCAGGCACGGCTTCGACAAAGATGTATGTAGTAGCTTCCTTTGTTTGATTGTGTTGCTTTGTATCAAATGATAACCTTAAAGTTTGTCGAGGATACTTTTCTGTTGCCTTGTCTAAAATAGACTCAAACATAACTAATGCATTTCGAAACACTTGATCGCCAATTTTAGTAGATCCGAACAAACGAGAGTCCATTTCTTCTCGAGAGATATACTGGAAGCCAAATATTTTGCTTGTATTATGGTACGCAACCATAATACCGTCCATGTGTCCTATACGCACTTGGAAGCTGTGCATTCAAGAGGGGTCAGTGGTTGCTGGTCTTTTCAGGCACGCGCAGACCGTTACCTGTATTTCAAGAACGCAGATCGTATCATATCATAGTACTCTCGCTCGAATGACTCGTACAATCCCTTGGAACGCTTCAGTTTATATCCCAAATATTCCTGCGCACAAAACGTATCAACAGCTTGTTTATATACAAACAACATGCAAGCACACTTACAGCATAATTTTGAATGTCTAATCGAACTGGCATCACTGCTCTTGTCTTTAGATCAAATGTGCCTCTTGGCAGCTTTGGATCAAAACAATCAAGTTGGGATCTCAACAAGAATTTTCCAATCTTTCAAAAGAAGAGTTAAACCAAATATATATATATTGTCTGTTTGCAAATATTACCTCTCCATATGCATAGCTTTCTGGTTGATTCTTTTCTTGTTCAGTCAACTGTGAAGAGTTTTCCTTGAGGTGTTTCTCAAATTCATCAGGTTCCGAGGTGAGCACCTTCTCCAGCGATTTACCCTGGCAACATCCAGTTAGTTTATCCTGCTTCCTGCGCTGATTTGATTGCTGTTCCTTACGAGCACCGATAAAATGGTTTCATCCAGATCATAAGACTTGTCCACATCCACTGCATAAACTCCATCCTTCCATCGAAGATAAATAGAGGCTGGTGTTCTTGATCCCTTGGTGAATTTTTTCGACTATGCAATGCTTCAGAATCACACAATGCAGACCCTCTGACTGCTGCCTTTGTTTACCTCGTTTTCGAATGCGCGGGACAAACAAGAAGTGTTTACTGGCTTGAAGTTTGACATGACAAAGTACAAATGAGATAGCGTGGCGGACACGGATGATGTGGATCCAATGTAGCGCTTTTCTAGCTTTCGAGCTAAATCCACAAGGCTCTGTCGTCGAATAGCAAAGTCAGTAGCCTCTCTTTTTGCATATATCAAATCAACGTACTGTATCCTTTGAAGATGTGATGTAAGGTTGCAATGAATCATAGTCAAAGTCCAATGGCTGTGTGATGTCTTCTAAGTAGGGTGTAAAGTTGTAGACTTTTGTCTTGGGATCTCTCAGGAAATGCACTCCAGGGCTATGATACAAATCAGTACAACATGGCAGAGTTGCTGCATAAATCAACTTTACTTGAACAACACCTTTTCCAAACCATGAGCGAGTGTCGCTACCTCTACGTGCGTTGGTGGCGGCACACCTAAACTGATATGTCAGTCATGGATGGCAGAAATTGAGATGAGCAACTTTACGGTTATATGATGCATCCTCGGGCAATGCCTTCCAGTCAGCCGAAGTGAGTTCTCTCTTTATCGAAGCATCTCTTAATCGTTGCGAGAGTGGTGTTCTTGGTGCGGCTGGCTCCTTTCTTCGCTTTGACTTCTTCTTTCTTAGCGATGAACGGCTGACAATGCACACATCTGGATCACTGCTGATTGCGGGTGCCTTGTTCAGACTTGCTGATTGAATCGAAAGGAATCGACATAGCACAGGTAATAGGCATTGCCTGTACTTTGCATGATGGCTCGTTCGAAGCATGATTTTCCTATAAAAAACGATCAGGATTTGACAAGGTGTCTACATTTCACAGACTCATGATGGGCAGATGCTCCTATTCCTTGCTTGTAATAGTGACTAGTTTTCATCCAATCCAAATTGCAACACTACCCTGCCATCAAAAATCAACCCCTCTTGTCACTTTTTTAAACAAGGGCTCTTATTGTCAAACACATTACCATGCTTCGATTAAACGCCTCTACAGCAACCCGAGTAGCAAGCCAGCTTGTGCAAATCAGAACGGCCTCGACACAATCCAAGCCTGAAAAATTCCTTCAAACCATTGTTTTGAGCAACGGAGCAACTTACACTGTCAGAACTACATCTCCCACCCGTGCTCAGATCCGTTTGACCAAAGACACTCGCAACCATCCTCTTTGGAATCCCTCCATGTTGAAGGAAGGTGTTACTGACGAAAGCGAACAATTGACAAAGTTTCAAAAGCGTTTTGGTGATTTGGATTTGGGCGATATTTCTTGGATTGAAAGTGATGAGGCTGTCTCAAATGCCATGAAGAAGGCCGCTGCTAGCGGTGGTCCACCAAAGAAGGTTGCTACCAAGGGAAAGAGAAAGTAGAAGAGAAAACAACAAGGGTTTCTATTAGAGTTTGTAATATAGGTTTATTTTTCGATACATATAAAATAATAAAGGAAAGGAGATGGCATTATACTTTTTTTGCGAGTGATGCTCTCTGATATTCATTTGACGAAAAGAGATTTAGTGCACCAAAAGAGGCACCAAGGAGAGGAGATGACTATGATAGAGAGCGCATGCGTGAAGAGACTCTGTCCACCATATGCTTCATTTCGACTGATAAATTGTGGATGACTGCATTAACATCGCTCAACTCATCCTGATGGCAGTGGCAAATCCAGAAATATAGACTAGATCATTGCATTGCATGTCCTTGGGGCACAAATTCATCCTTATGAAGTAGTTCATATTATGCTGATCTCAACTTGGGGCTAACAAATGTCAAATCTTCCGGGCGTTTTGTCTTGCAATTCGTACATCACGGTCTGGTTAGCGTATACATTACTATCAACAGCTCCATGTCAATGTTGTATTGTGGTAAGCAAAGCATTGGATTGTTTTAAATTGATTCGTAGATAGACTATGGCTTAAATACGTCTGATTCTGCTTACTTTTGAGACGCAGGAGGGAATCCAAGTATACTGTAGGCCCGTACATGATTTGTTTCCATTGATAAAGACATGAAGCATCATAGAAAAGCTAGATCCTTAGAGCTAGGTTGCTTGCTGATAATTTCTATCAGATGGTACCCATTGTACCTGTCATATCACACATATTTATAGCCATAATAGTTGCGGTAGTAAGATATATGCAAGGCGTCTTGACGTTGGTGCAGAAGATATGCATTCAATATCCAAGTTATATCAAAGCAAATGACACTCAATTTTCGTTGGAAATCAGAACCCCATGACTCATTACGCCATATTCAGAACCTAAAGCAACCGTGGGGAATGCAATAAAGAATAGTATAACGATGTCTTTTGTATACTATAAACGAATACAATTTCTATACGTTGTCTACTAGCGTGCAGTGTAACCTATACAATAAGAAGTTTATATCACATATTCCGAGAACACAGCCATGACGACATTTATAATACATTCTATGTGATTTATTGAATAATGATAATATGTTGTATGGTATTTTAGATAGATCAAAGAGAGAGAAAATTACACCTTGACAAACGGGTTCCAGCCACCTCTCATGACACGGACAACCCAAGCTAATAGACCTGCAAATACCATGAGAACACCACCAAAGATGATGGCATGATTGTAGGTGGGATGGCCGCTGGCATCGTCAATCAGGGCAGCGCAGATAGGAGAACCAAACAAACCACCAAAGAACCATGCAAAGAACAGCAAACCATTGGCAGACTCAATGTCTTCCATGCCTACCACTTGGCCCAACAATGCAGGCACCATAACGAGGTAGCCTCCGCCCATGTAGCCAAACATTGCCGCAAATGCCCAGATACCAGCTGGGTTGGTCACCGTAAGCCAAACAGCAAGACACATTACACCTGTCATGGTGGTTGTGATGAATGTCATGTTGGCACGACCGACGTAATCGCTGATAAATCCACTGGAGATTTTACCCACAATCATTACACCAGAAATAATAGCAGACATGTTAGTACCGATCCAGGGGTCTAAACCGAGATAGTCGGCGTATGCTACCATGATTTCACATCAATACATGAGATCTCACATCTTGTTTGTACACAAACTTACCAGGCAAGAAACTAGAGGGGACCTGTTTGAGCAAAGTCAATCAGTCAACATGTCAAGGACGGTACAGATCAGAATACTCACGTTGAAAGCAAAGTTGCCAATAAACTGGATAGCAAACAGCAAAGCAAATTGGACATTACGGAAGGGACGCAGGTCAAAGATCTTGATCTCAGACTTTTGAGGCACATTCAGAGGTCGCACAGTACAGGCAGCAATAATGAGTAATACAAACGAGATGAAGCCAACAATACGGAGAGCCCATTGATATCCCAGGCGGTCAATAACAGCTTGTATCACATTAGACAGAATCAGACCACCGAAACCTGAGCCTGAAATAGCGATGCCTACACTTAGACCTCTGCGCTTCGAGAACCATTGTTGGGCAGCACTGACACAGGGAAACCATACCAAAGAGGCGCCGACACCCATCAGCACACCCTGAGTCAAATAGAGATGCCAGATCTATATGACGTGAGATCAGTTACATGACCTCATGAAATTCACACATCCTCCGTTTGTACCTCTGTTGCAATACTAGCCATCATGATACCCAGTGACCACAACACAACGGCCGCAATCAACATCCACTTGTAGCCAACCTTCACAGCAAACCAACTATAAAACGGACCTACGATGTTGGCGAGTGCTAACCATAACGAACCAATCCAAGATAATGCCGTCATTTGATCGGGAAAGACATGCTGATTGTAGTAATTCAGAAATATACCCCAAACGTAATTATAACCCTGCCTGTTGAAATATACAATGTTAGCCGCGCAATTTTATAGATAAAGTTAAGAGATCCACCCTACGTGCAAAAAAGACCCTGTTTCGAGAAAGATCGAGTTAATATTTCCATTCTCGGCTATAAATGTAGCTACATACACAAAAGCAGCCAAATAAGACCAGCCAAGCTCTTCCACCGTCTGGAGGCTGTTTCAGCACATACTCTTGTGTCTCTGATTCAATTGACAGGCGATCCTCTTCCTTGAATCCATCGACATATGTCACTGATGCGTCTTTGCCCTTTTCGTAATCGACGGCTGGATCCTTGACTTTGACAGTGTCTGACTGTTGACGTTCAATCTCCATTGAATGCCTGTTTGACATGGTGGCTTGAGGTTTTGGTACTTACAAACAAACAAACAGAAAGAAAGAAGAAGAAAAAAGAGAGAGGAGAGAAAAATCCTTGTCTCAATATTTATAATTTTTGATCTCTTCTAACGCATTGGAAAAGTTTCCCCGCCATTTCCAGCAGTGAATATCGCTTTTTGGCTCTTGCCGGTATATCTGGCATGTCAGCAGAAATAAGGGTAGCACTAACAACCGAATCAAGCCTAATGCAGAATCAAAAAAAGTTGCAATATCCAAGAGTTACAGCATGGCCTCCATGTCTTTTTTGTATCCAACATGGCCTCATCCAGCAGACGGAAAACTTTGTTGAGCCGAGCTTCAATGTGAATCAAATGTTGGAATATAAAAAGAAAGGATTTACATGAAATATAGAAAGCAGGGCCAAGGATCGACTTGTCATTGGATAGTGATATCAAAATGCCATGATTGGATCTTGTTGGCTGATTCGTGAGGGTGTGTGCGTGTAGACAACAGTGTGGGTGTGTATGCTGATGTGTGCAACATCTCGAGAGAAAAAACACACTTGTTTCTTTTTTTCTCCTTTCCCTTATAAGCTATTATAAACTACTATACGCATGATGAACGACCTGAATACAGACTGCAAAGATATCATCATGGAATATCTGCTTCATTATTGCTACAAGGATACAGCGAGAGCAATGCTAGACGAGATGCAGCAATTGGATGAGTGCTCGAAAGCGATAAAGCTGAAAGTTCACAATGCAGGTTAGAGACATGGACACGTAATCTTAGAGATTGGTGGACTCATATAGAACAGTAGACGATCAATCAATGAATGCATCGAACAATCATGACAATAAGCGTAAGAGATGCATGAAAAAAGACAAATATTGGACACTTCGTTTATAATGACACGATACACGTTTGTCCCTACACATAGACATTATTGATATATCGGCGCTCGACAAGAACAACATAGAGTGGAACCACATTGATGCTAGAAGAGGTAGCGAAAAAGTAGACGATTAGTTGCTGACGGGGTAACTGATACATCCAGTTGATAGATATCCACAACACTATCAGGGAAGGCGATATTGGGAGAGCATTTACCTTGATTGAAAAGCATTTCCCGAATTTAATAAGAACCTACAACACCATCAACCGAATGGAAGCTGCATTACAGGACAGCGCAGCGTTGCCAAAATCACACTGCACCATATATAAGCTACGATGCCAGCAATTTGTCGAAACATTACGATCTTCAGGTCCTATTGAAGCTATTCAATTTGCAAAGTTCTACTTTCCAGCTTGCAGTAAAATATACAAAGAACTGACAGACGATGCTACTTCTCTCATTGCCTATACAGATCTGGAGAGTCATGATCGTTCAAGCCAGCGCCACAGGGATAAAATAGCGGATGAAGTAAACGAAATGATTTTAGGTAAAGCCAGCTGCATGAATCGAAAGAGTATAGGCCCAATATGCTAATACAAGAAATTGCTAGAATCCCAACATTTCTCTCCTCAAACTGCATTAGAGAAACTATGGAGACAGAAAACTGCTATTCAGGTGGAGCTAGACAACCAAAAACGACAGGCATCATCTCGGGATCAGCAGGAATCAGAAAATACAAAAACTCCAATGTGACACTACTACCAAAGGCTTTGATTCGTCTCGAAATCAGTTTCTTCTTCTTCAATATTGGTTTATTATGTGAAAAAAAAAGAGGGACTACAATAAAAAAAAGCTACAACAGATGATGGGCTTGATTTGATTTAGATCTCGTTGACAACAAGGGCTATATACGACAGTTAGTTTCATCAGATATGCTCCAACAACACTGCTGCAACTTACCAGGAGGGAGAGATTGTCTAAGCTTGGTAGCCTTAGACTTGTCCTTGACAACAAGAGTGTAGAGGTAACGAGAGCATCTGACCTTGAACTTGACAGAATCAGCGTTCTTCTTGATACGGGCAGATTGAGCATCCTTTCTACGGGCAATTTCAAGGAACTGCTTGATATCCTTAATTTGCTGAGGCTGTTGTAATGAAATGCGAATTAGTCTACAGTGTATGAAATCCAAATGGCGCACACAAGATGAAAAGAGAAAGAGAGGTAGCATGGTGGATCGTGTGAGTGGGATCTAAGCTCTTTCATCGCAAAACTCCAGCTCGACCTTGTAGCATCCAAAAGGTGTTGCATCCAAAATTTCAAATGTTATCATCCATCCAAGCAGTGATTGTGCATCCATCTGAATCCATCTTTTTCATCATCCATTTCGTTCTCTCTTTCTCCATCATCAGTGTATGCTGTATAGATGCGTTTACCATTTCGGACGGTTATAGATGTTCGGGAAGAGGGGGTATCATAATGGTTGCTGTATGCTCATTTTTCTTGCAAATTCGCTGGTTCAACAAACTCAGATCTTTCTGTTTGTGGTTGACCCCACCCTCGCTTGCGCTGCTGCCTCGATGCCGAAACAAAAATGGCTCGTCACCGTGATGGCACCGCTTCAAGCCTTTCGAATTTTAGGCGCTACAGAGACAAACTACTCGGATGCTCTCTTGTTTAGCAACTCTTAATATAATCCTTCCGCATGGGGCTGTCTTCCTTGATTATATCTCTGAGGCCAAATCAATAGGATATAAGTAGAGACTGTATCATAGAATCTATCATCTATCGAAAGTAGAAGTGATCACTTGCTGTAAAGACCACCTTTTGTATTGTCTTTGACTCCATCTACCACTTCCATCAAGAAAGACTTCTTTGGGATTACCAATACTCCATTTATGCGCATTCAAAGGGATTATCTCTGCCATTCAGCATCTTTCCGTTGTTTATATCATATCAAACCTCAATTGCAAGCTATCCAGAGTTTAAAACAAGGAAATGCAACCATATACACCGTCAGTTGAACCAGATGTCGCGTTCAAATCACTCAATTACGGTCAAAATCGCTAAAGATGGCCAACATTTCAGTCTAGTTTCTGAGAGCTGTCGAGCTTTTTAGAGCTCCAGAATGACACCAAACCATCTCTCGCGATCTATAGTAACTCCCAGTACCATTTGTTCAAAAATTTTCGATCATGAAAAAACCACCCAAAATTCGCCTTGGAACCCTTGCTACCATGCGTCGAAAATGTGGAAAATACGACGATTGCCTTTTTGACCATGAAAATGGAGATTTTGTATATGGCTTTCCTATAATCAAAATGATCCAAATTTGCCCAAAAATATCATAAAAGTGTCTAATCGGCTGTTACATAAGCAAAATGTGGCGCTACGATCAAAAGTCTGAAATCTGGTTTTTGCCAGATTCCATAACATTTTCCTTATAAAACTTCAGAGTTATTAGCACCATTGGATTCCTTGTCAAATTTCACGTATACTTCAAGTAACGGGGCAGGCGTGTTTTACTATCATTCTGTGTAGTACTTTCGGTTGGAAGAGTTTCGAGGATCCAAATTCATCAAATTTGGATCAGCAAAAAAAAAAAAAAGCTGGGGTCGGAGTTTAGTGCTATTCGGCGGCGGCGGCGCATGGCTGGCTGGTGGATCATCGTCGACCACCATTTACTGGCATCATGCTGAATCCCACTTCTTGTATGAATGCCCACTATTACAGTATCAATATACTGTATCGCTTATATCAAAACAGGAAATAATGTGCTGAAATATGGAAACGCTTTATATATACAAAGTGAAGAGGAGGTGAATAATTCTATTTTTTTAGTGCCTGATTCGCCGCCAGCAGCACATTTTATTACTGGTGGTCTCCCATCATAAGAGCATTAGCGATGCGTAATGCTTCTTGGGCAGCATCGTCCGTTGGTATATTAGTGTAAGTAGTATTAGTGTTAATTGCTGTATCGTCTTGTTGGGGATCGTCAGCTTCTAGAGATGTATCCTCTGTTCCGTCATCGTTGTCTTCTTCCACCCACTCTTCCTCATCCTCATCCTCTTCTGCCTCCAAATCTATGTCGTCTTCGCTAATGAGCTCATACAACAGCATGTAGGGATTGGACCTCTTCACGTCTTGGATCGAGCATTCATCAACCTTGGAGTCAGATATTCTATACCACGAGTTTTGACACTTCCAAAGTTCGGCCTTTTCAGTTGCTGATACGTTGCCATTTCCAGCACATTGGTAACATTTACATTGATCTGCATAAATGCGACGCTTGAATGCCACAAAATGACCAAAACTATGACTTCCGTAATGCACGACGACACTCATCAAGCGATAGTAAAAGCCTTTGCCTGCGCTCTTTTCGTTCATTGTGGAGATGGGAATGTTGGGTTGTGTGTGTAATGTGCCATTGGTACTGAAGGGCGATACGTCCAGATATTCAGGAAACAGTAGCTGGCATGTGTTTTTGTAAATGGCGCCCGTGTTGAGAAATGCGGATCGAGAAATGTGCAGGCATAGAATTTTGGGTGGTTTGGCCAGCATGACCTGTTTACTACTCATGCGGCTCACAGATCGTAATAGCGGCAGCCTGTCGTGATCACCTTCCTCTTCAATCCTTCCGACGCTTAACCTGTGCTCCAGCTCCCGTTTGGCTTTCTCCATGGCAACCAGCTGAACTACAATCTCTCGTTTCTTTTTGGTGTCGTTCTTGAGTTTCTTTGATTGATGCTTTAGTGATTCGATCTCTCCTGCCAATGCTTTTACTGTGGTTTCAAATGAGCATTTTCTACAGCTTGCATCTTGTAGGTACTCCATAGATGTGAATTGCGCTAGGCAATCTTCCAATGTTGTCGTGTACTTTGCGTAATGTTAGGATATGATCAAATGGATTCCACCAAAGCCTTACCTTATTAGGGACATTGAGTTGTATGTTGTTAAAAGAGAAATGTCGAATTGCGCCCTGAAATATTTATATACACCAATTAGTACTCTAAAATCCAGGAAAATCACAAGATTTGACACATTACTGTATAACCACACTGCATGCAGGATAATCGATTCGCCAATAGCCCCGTGAACGGGTTCTCCAAATGATCAATTGTAGTCATCACCGGCATCTTGTTTTGTGTGTTGCTGGCTGAGCGAGATGGTGTCTTTTGTGTCCATTCAGATCGAATGACGCCCTTTAAAGTCGTTTGATTCAACAGACCCTTCAGTCCACCACCCAATTGTTCAGTTTTGGCAATTTTCTGTCCCTCTGTGTCCATTGCACTGGATACTAATTGAAAAAACTCTTGTGCATCTTGTTGTTCGCGACTGATAATTCGTCTGTTGGATGATAATGCAGTGACAATATCCACAGGGCGAAAGGATGAGCGACGGTACAAGGGTTTGGTGAGTGATCGGATGGTCTTCAAGAGAGATCGAGTAACTGGCAATGGCACTCCTGTGGCAATATGACTGATGTGCTCCAAATAATTGTGTAAATGAGGTAAAGATGATAGCGCTTGTAATACAGAGTTCATAAAGCAAGTGTTTCCTGTGTTGACTAGGCCGGATACATGTGAAGAGTCGTCATCTGCTTCAATGCTAGATGCTAGACATATGTCTGCGACCTTTGAAGTCTTGGCCAACTCGCTTTCTGTCATAGTATTCGTATTAGTCACATTTCTCTGCTGTGTCTAGCTACTTGATTACCGTTTAGTCTTTTGGCTAGATTGTCGTAATACTCTTGTGGTCTGATATACATCATTAATTGTGGAATGCCCAGCTGAATGAACGTCTTATGCAGAAATGAAGTGATATAATTTGGTAAAATATAGGTTGTATCATCATGGTAGAAGGAGAGTCTCTGAAAGAACGGCAATAGTATAGCTATTAAACCCAACACAGCCACAAAAAACTGCACAAAGGCTGATAGTTCAGTCAGTAGATACTGCAAGCCTTCCAGAGTCAACTGCATTTATGTGATTTACAATGTATATGAGGGAGGGGGAGAAGCTAATATAAACTATTCCATAGTTTAATCGTGGCAATTTAGCTTTATTACTCGTCACAGCAACCCACAGCAGCAAATGAGTGTGGTGGATCACAATAACACAGCAGCGAGTAGAAGCCAGTGTGCAGAAGTTTCAGGTAACCCGTACACACACGCAGCCATCAATGTGACTCAAATGATGTGGTGTAGTAACCAAAGCATTGAATTTACACGTGCAGTCAGAGTCTGCCTTAAAAGAGAAATAGGGAGCAATAGTGCAAATGGATTGTTTTTTCTTTAGGCATGGAAGCAGGTGCGTAAAATAATAAATTGCGCCTAAATCGCTATTGAAGAGGTTCATTAGGGGAGGTTTATTGGGGGACCTTTTAGTGCGCAATAAATGAGTGATTTTAGCCAACGACGATGATAACCCTCTCTTATACACAATAAATACCACAATTCCTGTTAAAAGCACAGAGGACAATGTTGTGCAAACTAATTAAAATATCTTGGAAAAAGGGAGTTTTCATTTTATATATACACAACATTCAAATATAACATCATATCATTTGGGATCTACGGACGACCAAAGAACGCAGAACGGCGACATTTTTTCTATGCCTTATATATTGTCTTGTTGAGTTGCTCCTCTTTCTTTCCTTCTCTCTTTTTTTCGTATATTCTGATTTCCTTTTCACTCGTCTGTTCACTCTCTCTACTATCAAGGTAAACACTCTCTGCGAAAACAGCCGAAAAAGACGGTGCAAATGTTGGGTTTTTAAAGGGTTGATGAGATTTGCACATCTCCAATCATGCTCCTGTAAAACAGCATTTCCTCTCTTTAACTACCGTTTTCAGTGCGATTTATTGCACAGTTACTAAAACAATCAGCATGGACTAATACATATTCATATAGTAAATCAAATCATCAAGAGGTTTATTCAACAAAGGCAGCGAAAAAGCGAATAACTAGAGAAAGAAAAGACAACCTGTCTTTTTTTTATGGGGGGAGATTCATTATTTGAAATTCTATAGCGCTCATCTTTAAAGGCTTTCCCTTCACTCTTCTCCTTAATACACAGATATATATATATATCACATACGAAAAAAAAAACAAAAAAAAGGCCTCACTTTTTCTCTACACTTCTTCCTCTCTCTCTCTCACACACACACACCCACACACACACACTACAAACGGTTGAATCTCTTTACATATGCTTATTAACGGCATAAAATTCGCATGTAATACATGTGTCAAGGTAGTACTCGTTTTATTTCCAATTGAAATCCATTGTTTGCTAATCTGTACGTGATTAACGTAGGGTCATCGATCTTCTAATTGTAATCATATTGAACGGCCTCTGTTTGAAATTCGCAAAAAGGGAAGACCAGTGACTCAATGCTCATTTTGCAGAGATCTCAGAAAAACAAGACAGATCCATATCAAATGTTCATGCACTGACAAGACTAAAAGTAGGCCTTCACTTGTATAAAATTCATCAAAAAGATGCTAATTAACACAATTAATGTAGACGTTGAAAACACAGCCATAACGCAACAACAGCAAAAGCAGCAGCCATGCTATCAGTGTCCATCAGCCAAATCCTTTTTTGCAGAAGATCAAAATGGTAACAACAGCATTTCTTATTCAGATCTAATTCAAATCGATGGCCAGCAAGACCCTGTCGTACCAGCATCTCCTCTTGAAGGTATTGCTGCTCCCCATCCTCCTTCTCAGTGTACTTGTCATGAGACAGCCACAAAGATACTCTATACAAAAGAGAATTGGAACACATCAAATTTGCAACAGCATCCATCAGACAATACTCCTAACTTGCCTGTCAGATCTCGGGGTATGATATTGGAAGAAAACGCACCTGGATTGTACAACTTTCAGAAATCGCATAGTTCATCCAGCCTTCGGTTTTTGGGTGGTCAAACAAAGAGCCCTAGACGCAGATCATCTCTTAGCCGAAGATCTTCTGCCAATAGCGCAAGTAGCAGCAGAAGATCCACCATCTCTCACCCTTCTGCTAGCACCACCATGGCAACATTATCAGCGACAAACATTCCCTTTCAAATGAATCAACAAGAGGACGTGATGATGGACATGCAATCGTTCTTGCTAAATGATCAGTATCGACAAATCACCGAGATGGAAACCGAAAGCGCAGTAGTGAATGCCAACAATTTATCTGCATCCATGACGGGAACAGCTGATTACAATGTGTCTTCTGCCTCATCAACATCCTCGTCAAATCTATCTTCTCATTCGCCAAACTCGATTCATGCAGATATGATGAGCAACGGTGAATTTCAATGCCAATCTTCTGATGAATTGGGCAGATTTATGATGACAGACCCTGATGAATTGACAACACTCTTGAACAATGTATTGATGGAGAACAACAGCGCTCCGTCTTCTGTTTCTAATAATAGTACCAATAGCAACAAACAAAGCAATTCTACTAGAACATCAGCAGGCATTGATATGACGAGATCAACCACAGCATCTTCATCTACTTCTCACTCCCAGCAACAACAACCACAACAAATGCTTTGCGGTAGCTATGCTCCCCATTCAAATTGTTCATCAGCCTCTTCCATCGTAGAACAACAAGGAGAATCAGTTGTTATAACGATTACGCCACTCTCTAATCTACTTTCAAATCAGGAACAGAGGGTGGAAGTAGCCAAGGAAAAGCCTGCAGTGACTCGAATCGTGACATGTTACTATGGCAAATCATGCAGCTGTCCTGGATGTTTGGTCCATCCTAATAGCAACTACCAAGGCTTGTACGATAATAACCATAACAATGATGTATCAACTCTATATATGCAGCAACAGCAACAACTCCAGCTTCAATATCAACAGCAACAACAGCAGCAAATGAACATGCGCTATCAATTACTATCAAACAACTCTTCCTTATATAGTTCGGATGATGAGGACCCCTCAAACCTTCAATATCAACCAACAAATACCACCAAGTCCTTTTAAATATTCAACATCCCTCATTCAATCATGCTTCAATTTATTTATATTTGTCGACAATACAATATGCCTCGCTCATTTCTTTTTATATCGAAAAATAAGCACAATCTATCACTCTTTTCTACAAACATCACCCAAAATGCCAACTAATGCCAAAAAAATGTAAATACCCAACCCATATATTTGATTTCCAACCTTTAAATATGCGCAAGAACATCATCATACTTTTATAGAGATAATAAAATTCAAGAAAAATCAGATCCTCCTCCCTATTCTAAGCATAACACATGTATCAATTTGTCAATATATATTTTCGTCTTTTTTTTTCGTTTGATGCATAAGCCATTAGTGCATTTGCTGCTAATTTTGCCTCTTTTGGTCTTTTTTCCTTGGATGCGATGGCGATTTTTTCATTGATTTTTTCGTCTCATTATCAAAACTGATCTGCTGTTCCTGGCTGACTACCATGGCAACCGTGCCTGGTTGCTAGGGAACGGGCGTTCAATTTATGCCAGAAATGATCTGCATGACATTTAGTGCCTTTGACTCTGGAAAGGAGATGCACACTTTGCGACTTGTTCTAGGAGAGGTGAATGCAATGTAAATGTCAAGTAGAGCCAATTGAATTTGATAGCACTGTTGCTACTGATGTCGGCATCTTATGACCCAACATTTCGCTGCGGGTTTAATTCATGCATTTGTCCACTAGGACGCTGGGGCCTTTGCTTTATATGGATGAGACGGCGCAATAAGGTTAAAACTCCCATGAAAAGCGTGTTGTGTCGTCAACGCCATCATAAGCCCATCATCTCTTAGCCGAGCCATTAATCACCTTTTATTTTAACTACTCATCACTTTTTTTAAAAGAAAAAAGAAACAAAATGGTATGTCGCTACTTTTTCATTGATGGCAACTACTAAATGCTATTGCCCCATAGTCTGACCAACTTAGCGAACAACAAATCAGCGAATATCGCGAATCCTTTGCCCTGTTTGATAAAAATGGCGATGGTGCTATCGATTTGGAAGAGCTCGGCCAAGTTATGCGTTCCTTAAACCAAGAACCTACCAATGATGAATTGAAGGATATGATTAATGATATCGATTCTGACAACAATGGCCGCATTGATTTCAATGAATTCTTGACCATCATGTCCAGGTATGCAATGACGAAAGACTACTTGCTCGTGTAGCACTAATGTGGCTATAGAATGAAGGGCACTGATGAAACAGAGAGTGATCTGTTGGAAGCATTCAAGGTGTTTGATAAGGATCAAGATGGTAGCATCACACAAGATGAACTTCGCTCAGTCATGACAAATCTTGGCCAAAAGTTGACCTCTCAAGAGCTCGACGAGATGATCAAGGAAGCTGATACTGATGGCGATGGAAAAATCAACTATAAGGAATTTGTCAAAATGATGGTAAGGCTTAGTGTTTGTGCAATAAGAGTTTAGCTGATACATTGTTATGTAGGGCACCAACTAATGCACCACTCTATGATGTTGATAGCAGTAATTCTCTAATAAATACCAAACTTTCTATACATTACGCGTCTTTTCGATTTACAAGACAGTGTTGCTGATATGATGGCCATTATACGTACGTCATTTCGATCAACCTTGTTCCACGTTGTAACACTATGATCAACATGCACATCTTAGTCAGGTATCCAAAGTTTGTTTTCGTTCTTTTTTAGGTTTTGTAAGAGAGGAGATAGTATAGTGTCAATAAATGGTGTTTTGAAGAGCAATGAGAAAGAAGCATCAATTGTAGTAAAGAGCCATAAATCAACGAACTTTCTCTAACCTTTTTTCGAGCTGAAGATGGCCGTAGGATAGCAGAAATGGCTTGACGGATTACTACCTTTAGACAGTCGGTAGGATAAGCATCGCATTTCAATAAACAGATCGAAAGCTGAACGCATCACTAGCGTCTATGCATTATATTTTATCCAGGCAATGGTCTTCAAGCAAGAAATCACTTTACATGGTAGCTACAGCATTATAAGCAAGGCGAATGGCTCTAATAATGAGTTTACTTTTGTCAAGCATATCCGGAATACGAGTAAAATAAGCTAAACAAGCAGTAAAGAGTAATTCATGCAACAAAGTTGATAGACTGGCATTTCTGCTTACATGATGAAAATGCATAGTTTCATCTCACACCAATTTATCTGTTTTTCTCAAACGAAGCAATCCATCTTCTAAAAGAGGAGTATTTGGCATTATGTGGTACATTCACACAGATATTTGAATGCGGATTTCATGTTCAATAATGGGCCCTTTTGCCAACATAGGTAGCTATAGGTACTTGTTTGAGATTACTATAGATTGAATGGAAGAAATCAAGATTGTAATTTAGCAGGATTATATGAACTACACGATATATTTTATGAAATCATTGACAAAAAACTTTCAAGTTACTGACATTAACTGTTGCACCAAATCTATTCCATTTTTGTAGCTTTTTAAATTATGCTTGTATATAAAAACCTGAAAACCATTTGTGCCTCTTTTTCTACATTTTCTCTCTTTTGCTTGCAAGTATACTCCAGCATGACTTATCCAAGCATTGCCATCATAGGCTCAGGGTAAATAGAAGCGATTATCTATTTGGATCCATCTTACCGAGGACTAATTCAAACATCTCATGTAGATTCAGTGGCATGACCACTGCCATTCAACTCAAAAAGAAGCTGAATCTTTCTGCCGATATATTTGAATCGACTGAAGACATTGGAGGAACGTGGCACTACAATCAATACCCACAGGCAGCTTCAGACGTCCCCAGCCATTTGTATTCATTCAGCTTCGAACTGAATCCTAGTAGGTTTAGCATTGACCCAGTTGATGCATTGGATACTCATCTATCGAGACAGATTGGAGCCAGGAGTACAGCGGTCAAAAAGAAATCTTTGAATATATGCGCAGTGTGGCCAGAAAGCATCACATTTATGAACAAACACAGTTTAATACTGAAGTGATACGTGCTTCATGGATCGAAGAGTCCAAGAAATGGGAAATTGAGTTAAAGATGAGTGGATCAAAAGAAACACAAACTAGACTTTACGATTTCATGTAAGCTACAACACAAAAGTTATATATATGGTATTGATTGTATACAGTTTCTCTGGTGTAGGGGCGATTCGTGTCCCAAATATCCCTCGGGAGTTTCAGTCTTTCCAGGGCAAAATTATCCATTCCTCGTATTGGGATAATGATTACGATTTCACAGGCAAGACAGTTGCCATCGTTGGGAGTGGCACAAGGTAAGTTCAATAGAATACAGGCCACAATTAGAGGTACTTAAGCCATCATAGTTCTGTCCAAATTGTGCCTCATCTGGCTCGCAAAGCATCCCATCTCCACAACTTTCTGCGCACACCTACATGGATCACTCCTCGCAACAACTACTACTACCCTAGTTTCATCAAGCGTTTATTCAGCTTCTTTCCGTTTCTGATGCGCATTTACAGAGCCTATCAATTCTTTATGCGAGAGCTTCGATTTGGCGTTTGGGGTAATGCGAATTCGTGGATCGCCAAGTTTTTCCGAAAGAGATTGGAACAGCAAATGACTCAGTTACTTGTATCCAAGGGCAGACCTGATCTGATTAGTAAATTGATACCGGATATCACACCTGGGTGCAAACGTATTGGTATCTCTGACGACTATTTGCAAGCCTTGTGTCAAAGCAATGTTACAGTCAATACCTCGCCTATCGCCAATGTTCAGGGCCAAACTATCACTACGGTGGATGGATCAAAAACGCATGTGGACGTGCTTTGTTTGGCAACTGGATTCAACGTCAATGGATTTTTGGGACACATGCAGGTGTACGGACGTAACAATGTTCATTTGAACAAGTTGTGGGATGAGAATAGCGCCAAAACCTACAAAACTGTCAATATCCATGGCTTTCCCAACTTCTTTATGATGCTTGGCCCTGGATCTGGACTGGGACACAACTCTGTTGTCACAATGATTGAATGCCAAATCGACTATGGAATCAGATTGCTAGGTTACATGCTGAGAAACAACATTCAGTGCATGGATCCCAAGAAAGATGCGCAAGAAAAGTTCTCTGCTCAGTTGCAAAAGGACTTCAAGGGCACAACGTGGGCTACAGGATGCAAGTCGTGGTATCAGAGCAAGCAGACGGGAGAAATCCAGTTCCTGTGGCCAAAGACTGTAACCAGCTTCTATTTCATGTTGAACAAAAAAATAGAGCACAGCAAGGATTACATTATCAACTAGGTTTTATTCTATACTCTTGTTCTTTTTGGGGGCATTTAATAAAGGCATCTTTAAAGCAGTTCTGACTCTGGGTATCTTGAATGCAATATTCTGAACCACACTGTACCATGCTGAAGAGAACCAGTAAAGCCCAATGGCCATCGGTGCATTGGCTGCAATAGGAACAAATGCCACTGACAGCACCCGGAACGCATTGGTCATGATCTTTTGTGTTGCGCTCTGTTTTCCTCTTGCATACCAAGCATTCAACTATGCATCCTGTTAATACCGCTAATGCAACCCATCTTTGCTACAACTGTACCTCTACATTGATCAGGTTACCAGCACCTATCATGACAGGTATCACCATGGTTGGATCCACAGCTGTCAAATCCATAAACCAAGCCAGCCCACCATCTGATAATCCTTGTGCTGGCAAACTGGATGTCTGTCCTAACCATGGCAACGGGTAGGCTGTCAAATGTCTCAAGGTCAGTGACATGGATACAAACAGAGGAATCTGTACCCATGGCAACAACAGCATCTTCCAGCGCCCACAGCCGTGATGTGCATAAATTGAGTTGACTTTCTGTTTGTATTGCTTTTGTAGTTCTTGCTGGTACTTTTGATATGGCCAGCCATGTTGTTTGCTTTCCCTGGCAACCTGCACCTTGAGCGTCTCTGCCCAACTCTGTATCATGGGCGCCAAGTTGATCATCTTGCCCATGGCACGCTGTTGATATATCGCAATGGGTAGTGTCATGGTGGTTCTTAATAACAATGTGCCAGCGACAATGGTTCCCCACCACGGCAAGCCTGCGCTGTGTATGCTGTATAGAATAGACTCATTTGCAGCCAGAACAGCGGGCAATGCTGTGTCTGTTGTGGTGTCGTTTAGCGTGGTAGTGCTAGTAATGGCTGCACTGGACCATAATGTGTGATTTCTCTTGTCGTTTTTCAATGATATGGGTAGCGTGCGTTTGGATTGATGTAATACAGAGGTTTGAATATAGCGAGGCAATGATTTTTTGAATTTAATAAGGGGGCGATTCATTGCAACATGGGAGAACAATAACAACAAACAACTGCCTGAATCGCCTCATTTAACAAGGTGGTGGGCAACCATGCTGAGACTCAATAAACGCAAGCATTACAATATTACAGTCATGCTGTAGAGTGTCTTTTTATTACACATGAACATTTAAGAAGGTGTAATTTCCTTGATCACCTTGCAAGGATTGCCGACAGCAAGCACATTAGCAGGGATATCTTTGGTAACAACGGATCCAGCACCGATCGTAGTTCCCTCTCCAATAGTGACGCCTGGGCAAATGATAGCACCACCACCAATCCACACATTGTCACCGATAACAACATCCTTACCGATTTCAACACCTGTCTTTCTCAATGTAGGATCGAGTGGATGGTTGACAGCATAGATGTGGACGCCAGGACCCATGAATACATAGTCGCCTATCTTAATTTTGCCTATAATTGACCGCTGAATTGATCACTGTGGCAAAAAAGATATGACAGGTGGTGTGATACCATCGTATTTGGCTATGAAAAGCTATGACAGTTGTGATTTCGTAG
>JAXQGS010000295.1:0-22635 GCA_037040325.1 Mucor sp. M7501 | reverse complement strand
TGAAAGGGTTTTGGATGTCCAAAAGAAGGATCTGGAGGACCAGTGGCAGCAGCAGCTCTAAAATTCAATCCCAGCCAAGCTGTGTTTTTGCCCTAGCAGCTACCGTTTGTATGTAAAAAGGCACTGTAGACGTTTAATTGCTTTCGTTACGCTCAATCTCTGCCAGTGTCACCCTGTAGGTCCCAATTAAATGCTGCTTTATTTTGAAATTTGGCATTTGAGTATACATGTCAGGGTTCTCTCCTTGTTTATTGAGCACGTTTCTTGGAATCAGACGAGGGACAACTTTGATGAGATGCTGTGCTATGGTTTTCGGAGCCGTATCAACAAAGATTGGCCATATCTAGTGAACAATGAAAAAAAGGCTGCCCTTGATATGCCACATACACTTATTACTGCCAACTCTAAGAGCTGTATTATTTCAATAATGTCCGAAATGTTGTAGCTGTGTGTGTGTTGTGATGGAGGATCTCACCACCACAACAAGACGGTGTCTGTAGTGTGCCCATCTTAAAATTTGCCAGCCAAATACTACAGACATTATTTTTTTCTTCTTTTTCACCATCACAAAAGATCAACCTACTCCATGACCCTCATCACAACAGAAGACAACAACAACAATACCACAGCGATCAATTTAGCACTTGGAAAGGGACACTTCTCGCACCCTACACCGAGCGGACGACAAGATGTCTTGGCTTTGAAGCAACGTTTAGCAGATGCTCTGGGTGAAAATGGACCATTGTATTGGGACGCACTCAGAGACTTTGTGATGGGAAAGCTGAACCGACAAGAGTTTGACTTTTACGCAAACCTATACCTCAGTCGACAGAACGGTAACATAAAGCATGGATGGGATGGCATTGTCTTTTACTGAATCTCTCTTTTTTTCTTTGTAGCCCATCTTCACAATGCTTTCATTCTTAGTACAGTACACAATGCGCAAACAAACACACCGCCACCTTCAAAGCATCGACTGGTAGGCTGGGCAAAGAGGAAGCGAGGCAAAGATGGAAGTCTGACAGCGGATGGCGAGTCAGAGCAAGATCCCAAGAAGCGAAAGCTGAAATCAGATGTCATGGCATTGAGCAAAGCAGAACGTGAGCGACTGAAAGCACTAGTCAAGGTGTGTGTGTGTGATTGTGCATACCAAAGCGAGCTTCTAACCTTTAGCTTAGTCTGGCGACAAGAACAGTTTAAGGCCGTTTGTAGATAGACTTTTAGGCGCACGCATCAGTCGACCACCCACTTTACCCATTGCATTCAATCAGCTACCACCAAGTAAGAACAGATCAAGCATCCACCACTGCAAGCCTGCTCACTTTTCTGTGTGTGTGTGTGTGTATATAGATTACAGCCAAGAATACTCCAAGGGACTCATGGCACCATTATGTGTGGATTTAAAGGAACTGCCAACTCCAGAGACATTACACGCTAGAATGACCAGCATTGCATTGGAAAATGGGCTACTGGGAGGCATTGGCGAGGATGTAGTCAATGTGATGCTATTTGCAGCCGAGGTAAACATCTACTAGGAATACAGGTATAACGATGACTGACTAAATATACCACACAGAATTACATTAAATCATCCATCACCAGCGCCATCAGTAAACGACGAGTGAATCGATGCATTGGCGTCAACATGGTGCGCGAGGAGGACGAGGACCACGACATGACACACGAACAAGAGCAGCTCTCCTCCATCTCACTGCGCGACCTTGCATTCACCTACCACATCACGCCCTACGTGCTCGTGGAGAAACCGCTGAATGCCGAAAAGCTCACAGCGCTCTTGGAGGACAGCGAGGACGAAATGATGGTCGACAATCTCAGTGACAGTAGTTCAGAGGAGGATTATGAATTGTAGCAATAATTAGTAAAAAAAGAGAGATCAACGATCCGTGCGTTTATTGTAGTCATTGCTGCTGTGGATCGAGTTGGACAGTGATGCGCTGAGAGCGGCTGCTACCGTCGCTGTTACACCAACTGTCGTATATGCAATGTGTTGTTGCGATGTGCCAGCCAGTAGCTTGGCCAGGCTCTTTTTAAAGGTATCTTCTACGGGGCCTCGGAGGAACAGATACAGAATGACCCAGTACAGAGCCCCCTTGTAGGCAAAGGACAGGTGAAACAGCTTTCGTGTCAGTCGAAGCATCTTTTGCTCGGCTCGCAGCAGCTGGTGCTTCATGGGCGAATTCAGGTAGACGCTTTGAGGGTGGTTGTCGGGCAGCATGTGAGGGAAATGCACCAGGGATTGCTGTCCGTTCAGGAAAAGTGCGGCTGTATCGCTGTCTATGAAATCGTCCTCCTCCTCATCGTATAAATCCTCGTCTCGCAGCAGCTGCTGCTGCAGCTCGTCAGAAGAGAGTAATTGTGAAAGTCTATTGGACAGCTCCTGGCCATCCAGAGTGGTAGTGTTGTTGTTGTTGGATGCGCCCGCATTGAACCTGAAAAAGGAAGTGAGAAATGTGTCGCCCATGTGAAATCCGTTCAAAAAGTAGCGTGGCTCTGACGGCGATCGACTCGTCACCAGCTGCTGTTGACGGTTTGTCAGGTAGGAGCTGATGGGCGTCAGTGTGCCAGGCGTGCCGTAGATGCTGGGACATGCTGATGTGTAGGTGGATCGAATAATGTCAGAATGCCTGCTGGAGGGCTGTCTCGACAGGTAGGCGGGCGCATCAAAGAAGATGCTGCTGCCAGTAGAGGCGATGGAGGAGACGGACGAGCTGCGGGATAAGCGAGTGGCTGCTGGCTCGTCCACCGTGAATCTGTTTTCTGTGGCATAGAGATCCAGTATCAGGTCTGATTCCAGGCTCCAGACGTACTCGTCCTTGCCGCCCAGCGCTGTTATACAGTGTCAGCCATTTGTATCTAGTAGTAGCCACTGCAATGACAACAGACCTTTCAGACAATCCTTCTCGTCAATCACTTGCTTTATCTCTGCGCCGCTGATGAAGTTCACTCGTGCCTTTGCCTGCTCGGACAGCACCAGCTTCACCACCTGCCATATGCCTTGGTACATCCACCCAAAGTTCATAATGTACACCGAGCCCACAAATCCGGGGAAGCGAGTGTTGACAATGTTTTTCAGATTGTGCATCAGGCTGGAGTCAATGGGCACAAACGGAGCTTTTTGAATGTCGATGACGATGGCTATCTGCGAGATGAGCACGGGCCTGTCCTTGACGTGGTCCTTTTCGTTCTTTCTCGTCAGGTCTCGAGTGATTTGCCGTGCAATCTCCATGACGAGACAGGCGAACGGCTGCATGAAATCTGAAAGGGGCCTGTTTTTCTCTCTGAATTTGGGGAAATGACGCATCTGGATTACTGCCACGGGACGTCCGATGAGATCCTGCTTGTGGAAAAATGCGAATCCACCCTCAAAGAACTCGGCTGCGATCGACTGGTACGTCATGCGGCTGATGTGCTCGTCTCGCCTCCACTGAATGGTGTCCAGCAGCCGCTGCACTGCTGTGTCTTGGTCGAAGTCCGAGTCTTTTAGGAATCTAAACAGTGTCACTACCAAGACATGAGAAACAGTGAGTCGCATAGAGAAACAAAAGCTAACCTCGATCGCTGGCATATTCCAGCGCATCTTGCTTGTCTTGGTTGTCAAAGCCCAGCAATGGGATGTCTCGCTCGAGTCGCTGCTGTACAGCTGCAATTGAAGGCTGGTGTGTCTGATATTCGTCATTGAATAGTATGCTGTTCTCTCTAGCGATGGTTAGCATAGTGTATGAATGTAGGAAAGAGAGAGAGAGAGAGAGAAAGAACCCTCGTTAATGCCCCCCCAGGTGTATCCCAACTTTTGTGCTTTTTTTTTTTTTTTTTCCATCTACGGCAATTGAATTTGGCCTACAACAAACACTGTTAAATCCACCTTCTTTCTTCTTGTTCTTCTTCTTTTCGCATCATGTCATTTTCACTTTATGGAGCACTGCCTCCATCCAAATCAGACAAGGCTGCAACAGATGGCACGAGAAAGGAAGCATCATCAAATCAATTAGG
This sequence comes from Mucor sp. M7501, assembly GCA_037040325.1. NCBI lineage: Eukaryota > Fungi > Mucoromycota > Mucoromycetes > Mucorales > Mucoraceae > Mucor > Mucor sp. M7501. Next base: position 18,624 of record JAXQGS010000295.1, on the reverse strand, counting down.
CGGCTTGTACTCTTCTCTGCCTGCTCCGGAATCAGGATCTACTACCACGTTCAAAAGCAATCCAGCAGCAGCAGAGACTGGCTCAAAGCCTACAGCAGCTACTACTACTACTACTACTACAACAGCAGCCGATGCGCAACCAACAAAGCCAGCAGGTAGCTAGGTCTGATTGAAAGCGCTGCGTATGTCGTGCTAATGTGTGTGTGCTTAGGATGGTCTGCTATCAACACATTTAGACCTGTTTTGCGTCGACCGACGATTCAAGCCAAACCAAAGCTCAACAAGCCCTTCATTCCTGCTGGAGCCACCCTTGTATCCACAAAGACCATCACCAAACAAGACAGAGAAAAGGAGCTCGAGATGGAATCACAAGCAAAAAAGGCGTCGCTGGAAGAGCAGCAAAAGATGAATGACACGATCGATTTAGGCGCTATCCCGCTACTGACCACAGCAGACGATGTCAATGGATTTCGAGCGACGCAAAAGAGCAACAAAAAGAAGAAGAAAGGCGGAAAGGCAGCAGCAGCAGCAGCAGCAGCAGCAGCAGCCAATGCGCCTCCTGTGGTGTTTAATATGCTGGAAGACTACGATCCGCATCGACCCAACGACTATGAGCAATACAAGGAGGAGCGACGGGAGCTAAAGGAGCAGCAAAAGAAAAAGAGAGCATGGGAAAAGAAGCAGGATGTCGCCGAGAGATCATGGTCCAGATCAAGGTCGCCTTCGAGGTCCAGGTCCCATTCGAGATCACGGTCAAACTCACCATCCAGATCCAGATCAGCGAGTCCCCACCGCCACCACCATCACCACCACCACAGCAGACATGATGCTGCTGCTGCTGTAGCAGTAGACCATACACCATCGTCGTCAAGGATCAATGTGAATGAGACGGCAGAGGATGCTTATATGCGACGATTAAAGATGAGCCAGCAACAGCAGCAATCCAATCCCACGCCAGAACCACCTAGTAGTAGAATGCAAGAGCTACCTCCAGCACCACCTGTAGCTGCGCCCATGACACACGATATACCATCCCAAGTGATTCTACTGACCAACATGGTTGGACCTGGCGAGGTGGATGACATGCTGCAGCAAGAGACAGCGGAAGAGTGCTCCAAGTACGGCAAAGTGGAGCGATGTCTTATATTCGAGGTGCCCAGAGGCAGGATCAGCGATGACCGCGCAGTGCGTATTTTTGTCCAGTTTTCAAGCATCGAGTCGGCACAAAGCGCCATTCAAGACTTGCACGGCCGTTTCTTTGGCGGCAGAATTGTGTCGGCTACCTATTTTGACATAAGGCGATTTGAACGGCTGGATTTAGCTCCTTCCAAAGACGAGTTTTGCTAGTTGTAGTAGAGCACAGCGCCGTCTCAAAAAAATCATGGGCATGACAATATAATGTGTGTGTTGCTTGAATAAAAACACATCTTTTCCTTCCTTCTTTCTTTTTGTTTGAGCCTTTCAATACAACACAACTCTATCTACATACAATGAACGGGTAAAAAGTGGATGCACTGCTACAACGAGTACGAATCTGTATCAATTGACTGTTTTTTTACATGTATCTAAAGGTTGGATTATGACCTGCATTCTCGTATTCTTATGAGTCTTGCAGGCGTGCTGGCAGACTCCAGAGCCAAGACAACAGACGAAGAGGTCGAGCGATTACTATCCAAATGTCCTGATATTCCAGTCATGTCGGTCGATGACACCACCATCCATGTGCCTGGACAGCAGCAGCAGCAGCAGCTCCAGGTGGGACGTATGGTAAGTGGGGCTCTCTCTCTAGCATCCTCCACCATGACTCATGTATTTTGCACAGACACAGCGCTACCAACACACACTGGACGCCTTGATCAACTACACGACAGACGCTACAGAAGACAGACAGATGGCACTGGCACCTCGCATCCTCAGCTACCTCAAGCACCTGCCCCTCTATGCATGGGAGGAGGAGCACATCATCACAGCCGGGTCCACACTGCCCGACAATGTCACCTACAGCCTGGTCTCTGGGCTGCTGGAGATAGCACACCAACGCTCAGAACTGAGAGAGCCCATTTACAGCACGCTGTGGAACTATGGAAAGTGCATCATCCAGCTGATGGACGAGACGGACAAGGAGTACACTGTCTACTTTATCCTGCCTTCATTGGCTGGCCTGGCCCGTGCGTTGCAAGTGTCGCCCTACCTCTACAAGGCCTACCAGCTGGAAGCGCTGTGCGAGTACACGCAGCCCCTGATTGTCGACAGGACGCTGGACAACATCCGCCTCGCCATCGACAGCTGCTTGACGGAATGCGATGCGGAAGCCTACAGCAGACGGGTGCTGGCCAGCTACTGGGAGGCTGGCATCCCGCTCAGCGCCAACCGCATCATCCACGACCTGCTCATCATCCTGCGCAACGTCACTGCGCGTGTGATTGCCGTGTCCCAGCCCACCCACGAGCAGCACGAGCCCAGGAGTAGCCTCAAGAAGCTGCACCTCACCACCACCAACATTGAAAGCGCCTGGTCGGATTTGATGGTCAAGGTGGCACAGGGCGTAGGGCCTCAGGGGGACCAAGCGTCGTCTGACACGGACAAGAAGCTCAACAAGAAGCTGCGAGGCATCTATGTCATGAGTCTGGGCTACTTTTACGACATTAAGAACTATGCAGTCAAGCGGGAAAACGAGGGCAAAAAGTGGTCGCTGGACTCTTACATGAAGGAGATCATGGGCACCAGTTTGCAGGTTGCTGCCCTGTCTTCTGTCTATTTGCATCAAGTGGACGATGTCTTGATCAACTATGTGTACGAATGCTTGTTCAAGAACCCCAGTGGCAAGGATGCGTGGGTGCATGTAGCCTCACTGGATACGGCCGTGCTCTTGGCCATCAAGTAAGTCGTCCTTCTTGTAAGTTGGGGTGTATAGGCATACTGACAACGTATTCTAGCTTCCCTGGCTTGAACAACAAGATGACAGAAACCATCTGCCGCTATCTAGCTACACCATCGCCTGTGTTTGAGTTGACCACTGAATTGGATCAAGAGACATTGACCATGCAAAAGTTTGCCATTATTCGCTTGGCTCAATGTGTGCAGGCAAGTACATCGAGAGAGAGAGAGAGAGAGAGAGTAGCAGGCTAACCCCCCCCCACTTGCTATACAAATAGACCAAGCCAGCCCCTCAGATGCGCCAAGCAGCCAACTCGACCTTTTATGCGCTTTTAAACGAAATCACACGCTATTCTGATCAAGACACCGTTGGCAGTAAGCAGCCTTCTTTGGTGCATCCCAACAACACGAACGGTGCGCCTGCTGTAGAACTGCTGAATGAATCACAAAAGCAGCAAGTCTGTGTCAATGCCCTCTCTGCCATTGTCGGTGTAGCCGTGTATCTCAAGGATGAATCTGTAAGTGTCATTTGCTGCTTCAATACACACACAGAGAGAGAGAGAGAGACTCACTAACACACACACACACACACATCAACAGATCATATCTCAGGCTTACTCTGTCTTGTCACTGCGTCGCAAATCCTTTTCCATTTCAGCCATTACCACACTCACCCGCAGTCTGGTGGATTTGGCACTGGTCAGCTCCTTGAGCGTGTTTCGTGATATCATCAACTTGTTTTCAGTGCTCAGCAGAGAGTCTCTGATGGTAGACAACAAGCAGCTCACCTCGGCCATCCTGCATGCGCAGCTGGGTCTCGCCAAAAGACTCTCGTCCAAGCCGCAACACTACGATTGCTACCTCAGTAACCTGCTGGCCCTGTTTGTGGAAAACGGCAACACCATTCAGCGCATGATGAGCAAGAACAAGAAGGAATCCGAGCTGCCCTGGATATCCAAGCTGGGCCAGCTGCTGCCCGTGATTCGCACGCTGCTGGAGCACGACGATTTTGACCCGCACCTGAACCCCAGCGAAGACACGGTGTCTCTGTTTCGCAACATGTGGTTCCACTGCATCCTGTTTGGCTTTGTCACTGAAACCATCTGGATCCGCGAATGGCACGAATCCATGCTGCTGATTGCTAAAAAGACGCCTGCGCTGGTCATTGAAAGCGCCACCAACTACCTGGAGAGCGACCTCGAGTACAATTCCGTGCTGCGTGGCGCCAACAGCTCGGATCGAGACATTGGATCCATGCGACAGAAACTGACTGCCCTGCTGCCCGCGCTGGCCTACGACACCAAGAATTTCTCGTTTGCGCAGGTCGTGTTTGCGCTCAGCGTATACCACATTGAGATGATGCGAAGCAAGGCGGGCGACTGCAGCTATATCTTGCGCTATTTCATGAACGACGGTGTCAGCAACAGCACCATGGCCAACTGCCTCGAGACCATTGCGGACCGCGTGGTCACTGCCTACATCAAGGACGCGTCTTACAAGGCTGCGTTCCAGAGCCTGGACAGCGAACTGCGCACACAAATGACCCACCTGCTCAAGCTGTGCTGCCACCGTCTACGCAAGGTGCACTCGCTGGCCGTCAAGATATCCGAGCGCATCGTCACTACGTTTCCCCAGGTGTTTGCAGAGAAATCGCTGATTACGCTGCTGCTGGAGCTGGTGCAGCTGCTGTGGTTGAGCTGCGAGGCCGAGTACCGCGACGAGTACTATCCGACGTTCCAGTTCACGTCGCCTCGCGTGGGTGTCACGATTGAGCTGGGCGACGCGTTTGCGTATCGCAAGGACATTTGCTCGCACATGTACGAAAACGGCAAAAAGTGGCTCCAGATATCCATGGACCGTGCTCCCATGGAGATCAACGGCTTGCTGCAAGACTATCTGGCCGAGTACGTGCGCTACGACCCTGGCGTGCCCATCGACTCGGCGCATCTGGGCAGAACGCTGGCCTTGGAGGTGGGTAAAGCAGCGGCCAAGAATGACATGACGGTCGATTTCGTGCCTCGCGTGCGCGGTGTGCAGCTGGACGACTCGTCGGATTTCGTGGACGGATTCACCTCGAGACGCTACTATATCGGCGAAGTCAGCGGCATCGAGTACCTGGCCGGCATGCGCCACGGCGCCGACAAGCTGCCAGACAGCAACACGGGCACGGGCCTCCACGAACAGGTGCCCATCGTCTGCAAGACACTACAAGCACTGCTGGACGATGTCAAGCAAAAGCGCAAGATCCCCGTGGACCGCCTGCGACGCACGCTGCTCCAGGCAGCCAGCTTCATCGTGTCGCTTCCCACCATCCACCCCGACCTGATCACGTACATTGTGCGCATTCCTGTGCACATCTTCACGCCGGAATCGCTCGAGATTGGCACGGATGTCTGGAACTGGGTGCTGGTGGAGCGATCCGACATTGAGAAGCGGCTGATGGTCGAGATCCTCAACATGTGGAGCTGGGCGCAGCGGTACCGCAAGGGCCTGTTCTCGCCCAAACTGAACGCCAAGCACCCGTTTGTCAGCCGCATGACCTACGCGCCCTCGGACAGATCCATCATTGACAAGAACAGCCGCAACATGACGCGTCTGTTTACGCCCCATGTCACCTGGATCAAGTTTCTGACCAGCCGCTTCTACGCCATCCGCCATCGCAGCAAGCACCTCATCAACATGCTGATCCGTCTGCTGCAGGACACCTTCCACAACTCGCACCTGATGAGCACGCACTCGTTTGCCCGTCTTCCTCGCTTCCAGCTGCTGTTCCTGGGCATGAAGATCCTGCACTCGGCGCAGATGGAGGCCTTGGCAGAGTACCGCTTCCGTTCGCTGGTGTACGGCTCGGCGTTCAACTGGTTCTCTCTGCCGCCAAAGTGGCACTATGGCTCTCGCAAGAGCTATGCGCTGGTGGAGCAAAAGATGCTGACTGATTTCTATGGCGTGGTCATCAACGACACGCCGCGTCTGACGGACCTGGTCACCAGCTCCACGTCGCGCAACAGCAGCTCCAAGATTGCGTCTGGCCTCTACATGTTTCTGAGCGACAAGACCAAAGACGACATTTTGCGCGAGCAGAAAATGACCAAGCGGCTCTTGTTGCTGCTGCTGGATAGCGAGCTGTCTCGTCTGGCCGTGTGGTGCAACCCCCTGAACGCGGTGGGTCCTGGCTACCCCGCCAACTATGTCGGCAACACGGAAAAGTCATTCACGACGGACGACAGCTGGAAGGAGATGGTGCGTTTTGCCTGGGAGACGTCGCCCAAAGTCGCTGTGCAGATGGCGGCTCGGTTTGTGCAAGTGGCAGTGCAGAGAGAGCTGCACACCCTGATTGCCAACAACACCCTGGACGTGGTGGACGTGCCCGAAGCGCTGGAGCTCTTGCTGGGAGAAAAGGTGCAGCCAAACGCCAAGCTGGATTTGCGATATCTCAAGTACTGGGCGCCTGTGCCAGCCATCACCGCAGCCAACTACTTTATGCCCGCGTACGGAAACCACCCCTTGATTCTGCAGTATGCCATGCGCAGCCTCGAGTACTACCCCGTCGACACGGTCTTTTTCTACGTGCCCCAGATTGTGCAAGCACTGCGCTATGACGAGTATGGCTATGTGGAGAGGTACATTATGGAAGCTGGTCAGGTCTCTCAGCTGTTTGCGCACCAGATCATTTGGAACATGAGCGCCAATTTCTACGTGGATGCCGACAAGGAGTGTGTCAAGGTAAGGAGGAGCGGGTTGTTTGAGTGTGGGGGGATTATGCTGATCTCATTGTTTAGCCTGATCCGTTGAAACCCACGTTGGAAAAAATCATCAACAATCTCGTGTCGTCCTTTACTGGCGCAGACCGTGATTTCTATGAGCGTGAATTCAAGTTTTTTGGGGATGTTACAGCCATCTCTGGCTATCTGAAAGAGTACATCAAGTATGGCCAGACGGAAAAGAAGCCCATGCAAAAGGTAAGCATGTTTTATGGGGGGATACTGTATAGCTAGTGTGCTTACCATAGACACCATCTACTATGATAGAAACGCTTGGATGAAGAGCTCGCTAAAATCAAGGTGGATGTAGGCGTCTATCTTCCCAGTAATCCCGACGGCCATGTCGTTGACATTAACCGTACCTCGGGTCGTCCTCTTCAGAGCCACGCCAAAGCACCCTTCATGGCCACCTTCAAGATTGAAAAGGAAAAGGAGCAAGAGGAGGGCATCGACGACAATGCCAATGACGACGATGAATCGCAGAAATCCGTAACGACCGTCTGGCAGAGTGCTATCTTCAAAGTGGGCGATGATTGCCGACAAGACGTGCTTGCCCTGCAGCTGATTGCCGTGTTCAAAAACATCTTTACCAGCATTGGCATGGACCTCTACGTGTACCCTTACCGTGTGGTGGCTACGGCGCCTGGTCGCGGCGTCATTGATGTGATTCCCAGGTCCATTTCTCGTGATCAACTGGGCCGCGAAAAGGTCAACAGCATGTACGATTACTTTGTTGCCAAGTACGGTGGGCCCAATTCCATTGATTTCCAGAGAGCAAGAACCAACTTTGTGCAGAGTGTCGCCGCCTACTCGCTGATCTCGTACTTGCTGCAGTTCAAGGATCGCCACAATGGCAACATTATGCTGGACGACGATGGCCACATTATCCACATTGATTTCGGCTTCATCTTTGACATTGCGCCCGGTGGCATTGGATTTGAAAGCTCTCCCTTCAAATTGACGACAGAGATGGTGCAAGTCATGGGTGGCAATTCAGAGGAACAAGCCTTCAAGCAGTTTTCTGAGCTGGTCATCAAGGGCTATCTTGCCTGCCGTCCTTATGCGGAACTCATCATGCAGCTGGTCACGCTGATGTTGCAATCAGGGTTGCCTTGCTTCAGGGGCGAAACCATCAAGAGAATGCGCACTCGTTTCCAAACAGACAAGTCGGATAGAGTCGCTGCTGATTTCATGATTCAAAGAGTCAAGGATTCGTTTGAGAACCAGAGAACAGTTTTATATGATTACTTTCAAAAGGTGACAAATGGCATTCCATACTAAACGAGATGTCCAATAATAAAAGCCGTGCGTAGCATATACTATAGTGTATATACCTACTAATCGCTGGATCCGGAAATGTATATATAAACTAAAGTGATGGACGGATTTGAATCTTGTACGAGTGTGTACACATTAATGTCGCTCTGTGTTCTGTATGACACTGATTAGCGAGTGTCCCGCAAACAAGGTGCTACACAAATCTGCAACAATTTAACCAAGATTCTGTCAAACCACGTTTGATCTATACAAATCTAGCTATTCGCAATGGAAAGGAGTTGAAATGCTATCTAGACGTTTTAACAGACCGATGCCATGGAGAGACCTGCTCTATAGTTAAGCAGAGGATGTGGATGCCTAGTAGAGATGCTAGCTATTATACTGCAGTCGTATCGTGCGGACAATGCATTTCTGCCGTCTATCATACAAAAGAAAGCTGCAACAGTGGGAGATCGCATAAGACGCAAATGGACACAAGTGCATGTAACACTTGCACTATACACCAGTCTACTGCATAAATCACACGTGCAAAGATCTCCAAGTCGATGCAAAACAAACAGATAAGCTGTGCAGCAGTTCTTGAGGAGGAATATACAAGACATGCAATAATGAAGCCTATTGACTAGGCAACAGTGCTTGAATTCCGTGGATGAGAAACAAGGTAATCAAGTGAGAAAAAAAAAAACACCCATAGTACGACAAGCAAAAGTATCCTGAGCATCTCTCCTGAATATGTAACGATAGTTTGTGTACAGTTGAATGAGAACATGAGATGATCCCTCTATGGACCAGTCAGATATCCTCCTGTAACGAGTTTTTTTTTTCGAAATCAGGAATTGATGGATTGCTTACATACAAACAAGGAACCGCCAGAGGATTTTAGTGTGCATATCGCATACTGGTACATGGCATGAAAAAAAAGTCATTCACCGCAACCCCCTTACATTGTTCACGACATTTGAATAAAATGGGTTGTTTTCACATTACACAAATTAGATGAGAAGGAACAAAATAGCGGTAAATCATGAATACATGGAGTGAATAAATATGTAGCATTATTATTAGTATTAAAAGGAATTATATAGTATAGAAGCGAGCGAGAAAGAGAAGCAAAAATTACACGGTGAATGGAGAATCAAGGGGGTTGGGAGGGAAGGAGAAGAACGAAAAAGAGGGATCTATTTTTTTTTGTCGATTTTGTACAGTTGTTTAGGAATTTCTGATGTGGTGGATGAGATAGCCAGGTAAGCCATAGACGCCAAAGCCCATAGCCTTAGCCATCTTGGCAAAGCCCTCAGTCTCCACTTGGTGCTGATAGACATAGGGAGGAAAGTTGGCACCTTCTCTATGCACTTGAGCTTTCACCAGTGTAAATGTGGCACCGACACCATCCAAAGGCACCTTTTCCAATTTTCCCAAATGAGTAGGCATATCTACCATAAGATAACGATTTGTCAAGAATTCGTAGTAACCCTCCAACAAGACATAATCCTAAAATAAGAGAATTTATAAATAAGTTATTATGGAATAGCAAGAATCTAATTAACTTACCGGGTCGAGATCCTTTTGCATTTCAATAGACTTTTCGGTTTCCTGCCAGTTGTTCTTATCATAAGCCCAGAACGAGCCATCTTCAGTCTCCAGCAAGCAGTTTGGCACAACGACATCCACATCCACAGACTGGAGGTCTTCCAAAATAGTGTCAGGGTACTCGACAACGTCCACATCCAACCAAAGCACCCAAGAATGGTATTCACGCAAAGCCGCAGTCAACAGGTAGTTTCTTGAACGAGCCATAAAAGATCTTCTCAAGGGTTGCAATTCAAAGGTGTGTCTCTTGTCTTCTGGCAGTTGAAAGTCGAAATCCTTTTCATAAATGGCAATTTCATGGTAGCGCTGGGAGGGATCTTGGCGGTTCAGGTACTCGTCTGCCTTTTCCTTCAAAATGTTGACAGTTTCATCTGTTGTGTCTGATACCAAAAATGCCACAGTAATCAAATCCTTGGGATAGGTCAGACGGTCAATCAACTCAAAGTATCTGGGGAGATAGGCTTCAGCATTTTTAAGGGGCGTGAGGATGATAACATGCTCTTGCTGATCTTTGGCATTTGCGGTTGCTTCCAAATCATTCAGGTTGATAAACTTGGCCTGTCCACCGCCTCGTTGGTTGCTGTTGCTGCCACCAGTGCTGCTTGACAGTGCCACTGCTTCATTCAGCGATCTGATTGTTCTGCCACACGAGTTGAGGCCCAGTGACGATCTTGAAAATGTAAAGAATGATAGTGTAATAAATGATATAATGGCCAGCACAAAGACTATCAGTCTCTTGTTTCCTCTTAAAGCTGATGTGTAAATGTTGGATGGCTTTTCTGTGAGGATCATTTCTTGTGTAAAGGGGGGGATGTAAAGTAAAGTAAAGAAGAAAGAAAAAGAGAGAAAGAAAAAAGAAAAAGAGCAAAAAGGAGCAGGATTATATAAGGGTACGTCCTGCCTTTTTTTGACGTAGATCTCGCAATCTATTTATAACAGTAATGGGGGGGACGAACAAATCTATTCTCTCCAACAAAGCCTCTTTTTTTAACCTTGCCCGTTACACACAATATAAACACAAGGTAAATTTGATGAAATGGAGATAATTGCAGCGAGAATGAACATTTACTGGAGAACATCCTAATAGCTTATTAGTGGCATGTACCACCAAAGATCGACTCATTTTATACAACATCTCATCAGAGAGAGAGTGTGTGTGTGTGGGATGACAATCTGGAATCTGTACCTGTCTTTTTCCCGTTTTCTGTTTTAACTAAAAAAGACTAATAGACTATAACTTACACTTTTTTGCAGTCTAAAAGTATATTTAGTCCAGCAATATGATAACATTTCACTCAAAACATGTTATTCAAACAGCACATGATATTCAATAGCAAGATGCCTTACTTGGCAATGTTGATGGTTTTGTAGAGAGTGTTCATAGATTTGATTACATGAAGGCTCTGGATCCGAGAAATAGCCATCGTTTTCAGCCACAGCATGTTCTAGTTCCTTGATTGCAATCTTGATTTTCAGTTTCATTGGGTAGGTTTTGTTGATTGTCAGATATCAAATTAAGGGCTTTTTCGCCAAGAAGCCACTCTACTTTTACTTATGAGTGTCAACTAGGCTGAAAAAAAAAAAAAAGTATTTCCAGAAATCTCAACTCCATTACGTAAATGCAAACATGATCTCCCATCCATTTGTCATTTGTTTATTTTTACTCAGCCTGGTCCAAAAGTCATCACCAGAGTATATAAAGTGAGTGATCCTGTAAGGCTATTATGCTTATCTATATGGATAGACAACAGATACAAGACTTGGTGTACATTCTACATATGCGACATTTGCTAAGTCTCGAACCAAATCATCAAAGAAACGAACCTGGAAAAAGAGCTTCTTGAAGCTCTCCAATCAAACACAGCATGTAGATCTCAAAAAAAGAAGGTGTTTCTATTCTTACTCATGACAGATTTACTTGATAAGAGTGTATCAGCCGTCCAGGCAACACACTATTAGTATGCACTAACTATCGGCACTGTCTCGGATGCTGGTTGAATGTAAACAATGTACTATATGAAGCCAAGAAATTCCTTGAGAGCCTGCTTTCTCGAGCTTCTTTTATGAATTTGGATCAGTCTACCTTCTCAAGTTTCGACCAAAAAGATCACACTGGCAACTCAAAACTGCAGCAGCTTTGGTGGCAATGGCTGCAGAGCCACTGTTTCTACTGCGGCAAAGGCAGCTCTTGAAGGCAACATGTCAAAGTGTTGCCATTTTCTCTCAAAATGATCTTCAATGGATCCATTGGTTGTACAATCATCATATGATTCCAACGATAGCTGACTGGACATTGTAATTCTAGTGATGATTTTAAGGAGTATAGATGTGGCCACAATTTAATCACATTTAATTGAATTGTAAATGAAAATGGCATTTTAAAGCAATTTTACTGCTCCCTGTCGTCGAATGCTATTGTAAATATGACAAGACACATGTTTATAGCGAAACTGACCTCATTCTTGCTCATTGGCGACGCTTCATTGGGTGGTTCCATTGATCCTGAGCAATTTATGCCGACTTGTAGTCAGTGGCTTATTGTATACTCAAAATTGCTGTGAATTGCGCCTCTTTTCTTTCTTGCTCTCTAGCATTTACACATTCAAGATGGTTATTATGATCAACGGAGAGAAGTATGCATGGTAAGATATATAGCAGAATGCGATGAGATGGCATATACCAACTGGCAACTGCAGCGCTTCTTGTATTAGAGGACATCGAGTGAAAAAATGCAATCACAGCGACAGACCACTTGTGCCAATGGTCAAGCGAGGTAGACAGGTCAGTCAATGCAACCACTGCCGAGATTTACGCAAAACAAACGGCTCACATGTTAAATGTACCTGCGCTATTGCGAGCAGTAAGTCATCATTATACAAATAACCCCATCACACATACAAATCACTAAGCTGCTTATTATCTAGCACCTAATCCGATCAATGGCTGCCTGTGTGAAGTAATCAATAGCTGCTCATGCGTAGCGAGCCATCTACAAGAAGTATGGGATGAGCAAAGTACAGATGGAAGCGTGTATTCTCAAAGCCCCTCTGTTACCGAGTCATTTTCGCCGGATGCTGCTATGAGCAGCTGTCATACAATGGCGAATACCAATACCAACCATGTCGAACAAAGTGTCCCTCCTTTCCTGGATCAACAGCAACCACCAAAAACACTGACCAATGCAGTGCCTTTGATTGATGATGCCGATTTGATGAATTTTCTCGAAAATGACCTGGATAAATACCTTACAACAACTGACACGAGTAGTGCTTTTGTATCCTCCTCAGCGAATATTCCTGGCATTCATTAGATAGACTCGATTGATTTTTTAAATAGCTATTTTAATAGAGAAATTAAAGGTAATTTAATCTTTTCTTTATTACACTCGAGTCAATTCCAACACATCATCTTGTTTAACTTACAAACAAACTAGCTCTGGATGCCGTAATGTTTACATGTGCTTTCTCGTTATTGCTGATGCAAAACTGTGATGAAAGCTAAATAAGAAAGTGATGGATCGTTGACATCCTGCCAACGTGCACCAAGATTTCACTTTGTAGTCTTTTGCGACCAGTAAAAATCGCCCCTAAATGACCTACAACTCCTGCTGACTGGATTATTGTGTAATAAATGAGATCTTCTTTCTCTCTTCAGGTCGCTTTCCTCTTTTAAAGTCTTTCATCTTTTTTACAGTGAAAAAATAATCTCTTATTTGCATCGTATCTGCTGGATGGTGCTTCCGAGTATTAACATTACTTGAAGTATACTGGAAATGTCCTGCAGAAGAGGTGATGCTCCAAGCGCAACTCGCTAGTCAAATTCAATGGGTTCTTATCATCATGAATGCAATCATTTTTTTTTTTTGCTAAACATTACAATACATAGCCTGATAAACTGGCTGGGGACTTGTACAGAGCTTAAAAGTTTCTGTGCTCTATATCCTTTTCCTCTAAAGGTGTAAAGGGATTTACAGGCATATGTCAAGAATCGTCCGCAATTCGAGAAGCAGGTGGCATCGTTTCTCTCATCTTTAAAGGTAAAACGGCTGCTTTGTTATAAATGGCCAATGATGCTCATTTTTTAGGCGTTTGAGGGTTTACAACAGAATGAGAGCAATAATAATATAGCAAGTAATAAAATAGCAGAGCACTGGCAATCGCAAGGTGAGGTGACCATCAACCAAGTGGCAGGCACTAGCTCATATATTATTCACTTTCTATTAGAATGATGATGCAGTTGCCGTTTCAAGAGGTCAAAAGAAATACTCTTAGCCCCCAAACGAAGCCCTCCACGTCTACCGAAAAGCCTCGTATCACTACTGACAATCACAAGAAGCTCACTGCTTTATATTATATAAAGATTAGTGATAAATCTATGTCTGATACAGTTTCTGGCTTGATTGAAAGCTATGAACGCAACAAGGACAATCAAGCACAAAAACGCCTCTTTCAAACAAACCGCTGCCTATTCATTCCTACAGAAAGCACTTGGCCAGAAAATTGACGACAAGAATCAGTATTTGTGGACGCATGGTTATGACGACAATCTCTCTGATAGAGACAAGAATCTGATGCAACTAGATCGCTTGGTACTTCCAGACTTTTTGCTTTATCCAGAAAGCTAAAAACAACCAATACCCACCAACGAACATACCCCCTTTGCCGAATCCATTGTACCGATCTTCAAGTATCTCTCAGCCTTCATGAATTCAGTGGCATATAAGCCGCGTTTTCTCGTGTCAGAGGCCGTTTTAACACCCCATAATAGCACCAGGCAATTGCTTTCATCTACCACTTACTTCCTGACACCTTTGTTCAACTTTTTGGGGACCAAAAAAACATGACCCAAAATTCATCAAAAAGCATGGGTGACCCCTCATGAAAATCATTCAAAATCAAACGATCGCGTTTTTGACCTCGAAAATAAAGACTTCTACTATGATATGTATTAAATCAAAATGATTGTATCGATCCAACGCAACCTCTAAAATACTGTTTGTGCGACCTTTGTATGTAAAATATCGACATTTTGGCCCAGATCGTTATTTCATATTTTTAAACATAGCTCACTAAATTTGTTCAAAACACTTGTTATAATTAACACCATTAGATGCGCCTTGAAAAGTACTCTAGGGAAGCTTAAAGAAGTATGGGTTAATCTACACAATTTATATAGTGGAGTCTTTCAAAATAGGTCAACCGAGCTTCCGTTGGAGCCAAATTTTGCCATTTCAAGCGGCGGCGGAGGGGCTGACCAGCCAGCTACCACCACCAGCCAAAATCAATGCCTTTTCATCATGAAGGCGCAATGAATGCTTATTGCGATGGTATTGAGAAGGGAGTTACTATCAGAAAAAAAGTACCATCACTTGGAATGAACATATTTCAATGTTTCAATTTTAACAAAAGTGTATTTCATGCGTACTAATGCTCTTGTTTTTTAGGGTAAAATTATATGATGATATTCGATTTTCGTCGGATGACAGTGCTGATCATTTGTATGAACCGAACCTATTGTTGCTATTGAACAATATTGAGCATATGAAAAATAGACATATTGTCTCTTGTATAATCTCAAACTGCACTGTAGTACCCTGTGCATGGACCCAACGGAGCGAGTGTATTCTGCGATTGAGGCAAGGTACAAGTAAATCAAAGGATTTGCATGTCATAGAAGCCCATCTTCTAGAAACCAAAGAGGATACAAGAGCTTACGAATGTTCCTTTTTAGGCAAATAAAGTATTACTACCCTGCATTAATGTCAATCTCAATGCTAGCTGTGTGAAAGTCTCACAAATCAGTGTATTGTCCTGTCATGTGATACCTTCTGAATACATGTCCATCCCCAAGTGTATCATATGAATAAATCCACGCTTTTGTTTTCACTGATGATTCTATATCATAACCCCACCATTTACTAGTGAAAATTTCTATAAAGCACTATGGAGTGATCCCCCCTTTTTTTCTTTTCTTTTATTCTACTATAAACAAAATGTCTCTTGTGTATACTTCAGCCGAATCAATTGAAGATTTTTCAACTTGTCTCAGAGGAACATACACGACAGGTAAATAGAGCCGCCTGCTTTAGATGCTCGTATGCATTGACACTAACCATTCTCTCCAAAGGCAAATCAAGAGACGCATTTGCAAGAAAATTCTACCTTGAGCGTCTTCATGCGCTTGTCAAGGACAATGAGGAATTGTTTTACGATGCCTTGGCCAAAGACTTGAACAAATCAAGAGCTGAAGCATTGACAAGTGAGATCAGCCCTGTTCTAGAAGAATGTGCCTATTTTCTCGACGTATGTATAAAGCATAAACCTTGTCTTTGATGGATTCCTAATACAATGCTGTAGAATTATGACAGTTTAGTCAAGGATAAAAAAGTGAAATCACGCTCTACAGCCAACAGAACAGACAGTGCTTACATCCGTCGTGAAGCTTTGGGCGTTGTTTTGATCATCTGTATGTTAATTGAATGGTTAAATTGTGTTCATCTTTGATACTCATTTGACGATTATAGCAACCTGGAACTACCCCCTTCAGGTAAATAGATAGAAGCGTTTCACAAACAGCGACAGTTGACTAACAATGAATGACAATACAGCTTTCTTTGGTTCCGTTAGGTAAGAATACAATGTGCATAATATATAAAATACGTGCTCTAACCATACTATAGCTGGTGCACTTGCTGCTGGTAACTGTGCTGTTGTCAAGGTATAAAGGGGATTATCCATAATAGGGGCATAGACTAATCACGCTTTCAAGTAGCTCTCTGAAATCTCAGTGCACACATCAGCATTGATTACAGAACTTTTGCCTAAATACCTCGATGCTTCCATGTACCGTGTAGTCAACGGCGGTGTTGAAGAGACACAGCACTTGCTTCGACAAAAGTTTGACCACATATTTTACACTGGCAATTCTCAGGTAGCCAAGTCTGTCATGGCAGCTGCTTCTCAGCATTTGACGCCTGTCACTTTGGAGCTCGGTGGAAAATCGTAAGCTGTTGAATCAATCTGCTGTGAATACAACATGGACCCATTTTTGTATGTAGACCCGCCATTGTTACCGAAGACGCCGATATGCAAATTGTAGCGAATCGAGTGGCTTTTGGCAAGTTTTTCAATGCTGGACAGAGCTGCGTTGCTGTAGATTATGTCTTTGTGCCCAGATCTCGCCAGCAAGAGTTCTTGGCTGCCATTGGCAAAACGCTGAACTCCTGGTACGGAAGAAACCCTCAGACATCCAAAGATTACGGCCGTATCGTCAATCATCGTCATTTCGACCGCATTGTGGCACTTTTAAACAATCGATCCAGTGGAAATATTGCAATTGGTGGTGAAACTGACCGTGAAAGTCGATACATTGCGCCTACTGTCATTTCCGATGTGAGATTTGATGATGCCCAGCTCATGGACAGTGAGATTTTTGGCCCTTTGCTGCCAGTGATTCCATATTCAGATGTCGAAGAAACCATGGGCATGATCTCCCGAAAGGAACCTCCACTCGCATTGTACTTATTCACCAAGAGCAATAGCACTATTAAGAAAGGTAAATTGGTGTAGTGTCTACAAAATGAGTATAATAGATCGATATTAACTCAAATTACATACTAGTGCTGGGCTACACGACCTCTGGTGGTGTTACTATCAACGACACTCTGATGCATCAGTCAGGTATATATATATATACTCGATGATGGAATTCTATACAGCCTACGATACTTACATTCATTCTTAGAATACGCCCTACCATTCGGTGGTGTTGGAGCATCTGGCATGGGCGGCTATCACGGCGAGCGATCGTTCCAATGCTTCTCGCATGAACGCGGCATCCTTGTCAAGAAACAAAGATTAGAGTGGCTGGTTCAATCTCGCTATCCTCCAGTGTCCAAAGCCAAGCTGGCAATCTTGAGAGCAGCGCTAATCACAAATCCCGTTCATTTTTGGTACATTGTCTTTAAAAGACCTGCCAAATGGGCTGCTCTGATTGTGATCATTCTGGGAATCTTCATCAAGAGGCGCTTAGCTTAAAGTAATTATTTGAAAAACAAGCAAATAAAGAGCCTTATTATCCTTGGTATCAATATCCATCGTCATATGATGCAAACATTGATGAAATGTATATAAACCTCAAAACGTCTTGTGCTATAGCATCATCATGCAAAATGCTGTGTAGAGTGTACCCATTTCTTGGCCTGCTGCTGCTGATGTCGAATATGCTGAAATTCAACTGCTGCTGCAATAGATTACTTTCCCTGGCCGACGCGATGAGTTTTTGGTCTTCTTTTACTTGCACAATAAACAAAAAAGCCAAGCGCCAATACAGCAATAGCAACATACATCCACCAGGGCAATAGCAAAGAGTCTTTTTAAGCTTTGAAAAACCAAGAAAAACCAACAACATTGCTCACAGACTGAATCAGAAATGAGTGTAGGTGTTGTTGAGAAAGTTGCATTAGGAAAGATTCCCTAACCAGCAGAGCGCACTAGGACCCATATCAAGCCAAGGTGAACGAGCTCAAGGCCAAGATTGTTCAGAACGAAAGGATGCGGGACAAGGCGTACCAATTGAAGCCGCTCCTGACCGACCGCAATGCGCTCTCGCAGTGCGACACTGAAATAAGAGAATGTCAAAAGTACATTGATTACTTTACAGAGGAGCTTGCCAAGATGGCAACCAAGAAGGAGCTGGATACAGACCACAGCAACGGCAGTGCAGCAGACGGACACCTCAACCCGCACGACGGCTCAGCGCCTCCCCGCACAAGCAGCGTCGGCGGCCCCTCCTCAGACAGCCACCACCATCCAGTGAAAAAGTACTCGACGCTAGGTAATAATGCCAAGCATGATGTAACCAGCGTGTGCATGAAATACTGATGCTGAGCACGCAGATTTGCTGACCACGGACACTTTATACAACAAGTCAAAGGTGTCTCTCAAGCTGCATGAATTAGAGTACAAGCTAGATGTCGAGAACAAGGTGCTGGCAGGCATCAAGACAATGGCCGATGTCATGGACAGAGACCCTTCCCTGACTTCTTCGCAGGAACAAAATTCGTTATTATTATGGTCGCTCTTGCTTCTATTCCACTGGCAATCGCATTCTATTATGT
>JAXQGS010000294.1:0-22697 GCA_037040325.1 Mucor sp. M7501 | reverse complement strand
TTCTGCAGTGCCAGTCTGCTATTAAATACCCGCCATGCCATGTGAGTGTGTGTGTGCTTATAGTTGATCCACTCGTACTTACCGCATGTGTGTCGACAAGGCCAGGTACTAGGAACTGCTCAGCGCCCAGCTTGCGAATCTATATACCAGTGAGTGAGTGAGTGGGGCGGTATTGTCTGTAAGGAACAAGACTGTGGGGGGGGGGGGCTTACCTCGACATCCTTGAAAGCATGGCTATCCAGAAACGCTTGCAACTGAGCAACGTCCTTTTCAACGTGGACAATGACACCATCCTGATCGACAATCAGCACACCATTCTCAATGACCTCTAGTTGCTCGATGGAGAGTGAATGAACGAGGGTACCGTAATATACAGTGTAAGCAGGCATTGTAAAGAGAGAGAGAGAGAGAGAGAGAAAGAGAGAGAGAGGGCAATGCAGCAAGTGCAGTCAAATTCATGCTATTTTTATACCTGTGATAGTTGCCTTTAAAACCAGCCTATCATTGGCTAGTGCTGGTCACAGCAATAAAAGATACCTAGTATCATGAAAATAGGAATGCATCCTGTGTGAAAAATAGCTGGCTGGCTGGTGATAAGGTATCAACACAAATGATGGAGCTTTTGTACACTGATCTAGAGATGTATATGCACCACTCGTATGTAGTAGCAGTTACTACTCGGCAAGAAACATGGCACTCTTGACATTGGAAATGAATGTAATATGTGTATATTATGTAGTAATAAATGCAAGTGTGTATGTGTGTGTGTGGTTATTTTACAGTGGTCATGGTCGCGATTCAATGCGTAGTAAAAGACCGCCTGGTACTGGATCGAAACGGCCTCTTTTGTATCCTATTGTCTCTTTCTCCTCTGGTTTGGGGACGGCGTGTGGATGATGTCGGCAGGATGGCACTTGTCGAAATGTCCGAAGAAGCAAGCGTGCCTTTATCAAACGAGGAACGGTGCTTGTGCTCGCGTGGTATATTCAGAATGCCGGCATCGCCTTTGACTGCAGCCATGTAAGGCACCCAGGTCAGCAGCTCGTTTTTGGCGTAGAGAGCCGTCTTTTGCGAGCCCTGCTGGTCATCACCACTGACAATCTCATAGCCTCCCTGCTCCGTCTTTTTCAGCATCTCGTTCAACTGCAGCGTCGCTACAATGTCTGCCAGCGTCATGCCCGTGTTGTCGCTGATCTCTGTCCAAGGGCCAAATGAGTCTCGCCTGTGCAAGAAAGACATGTGTTGTGTGTGCTCTTACCTTGCAGTGTGATCTGGCCGCCTGGGTGGCTGTGCAGCTGCTTTTGGATGGCGTTGCTCCAGTACTTGCGGTAGCTCAGCAGCCCCAGATCCGACAAGGGCTTTTCAGGGGATCCCACCTTGGCTTCCTTGCGAGACAGCAAATAGCTAAAGTCAATGAGAAACTGTCCGTAGCCCTTTCGCTGAAAGGCAGGCAGCGTCATGATGCAGGACAGGTTGTAGTCCAGCAGCGATTGCTTTTCCTAGGGTAGATATATAGGGTCAGCACCAAGGCAGCAGCAGCAGCAGCAGCAGCAGCAGCAGCAGCAGCACACGCACCTTTGAAAAGTAGCCCACAAAGTGGCATCCGTCCTGGTCCGTCTCGGTGAGGATGTAGAACAAAAAGGGCTCCACGTCGTAATACAGCGTCTTGTGGTCCAGAAACATCTTGGCCAGCAAGCACAGATTCTGGCAGTAGATCTTGTTCTTTCGCCCGTCCACCTCAAAGACAGACACAAGCCCGTCTCTGTAGATCTCGTCGCCCGGCGGGTGCTTCATGGGACACTTGATCTACACAACACGTTTGTCATCCCTAGCGCGGCGCTGTCGGCAGGCGTCTTACCTACCTTGTGTCGTCTGGCAATGTACTGGCTCTTCATGTACTTGAGGCAAAACTCGCAAATGTGCAGCACGCTCAGCCGGCTGTACTCTTCTGGGTAGGGCGCCAGATACCACACGTCAATCACATACACGCCCATCTGAATCTTGCGAATGTGTCCCAGCAGGCCTTGGTGGTGGTGGTGGCGTGAAGCCAGCGGCAGAAACGACTTTGTGGGCAGCGGCACTGTCTTTTTGCGTCGCTGCTGTCTGGATCGAGTGGTGGTGGTGGTGGTGGTGGTGGTGGTGGTGGTGGTGCTCTTGGTGGCAGCAGTAGCAGTCGATACTACGGAGTTTGATTGCTGTAAACAGGAAGAAGCATCATGCTCTTGTACTGGGTCCATTTCAAAGAGTGTCTGTATATATAAGAGTGGGTCAGTATCAAATGTCGCATGGGGCCCATTCACCAGGGTACCTCTGCCAGCTTCTTTGCGCTCTCAAAGCGGTCAATGCAGGCTGCATTCGGCAGGCCTCTGGTGTAATGTGCGCCGAGAGGGAGGCTCTTGGGATGTGTCTTGTATAAATTCTCCACAGAAGTGTACTGCGGGACGAGATTGGCCTTTGCCATGTCCACCTGCTGGACGTCGTTGTGTTTGCTGATGGCGCGCGTCGAGGTCCTTTTTGGATGAAAATGCTTCTTTGAGATGGTCATTCTCAACGCTGGATTTACCTTGACAGTGTGTTGTGTTGTATAAAAAAGTAAGGAGAAACGAGGGAAAAGCTGTTTTGCTATTAAAGTGACCTTGTTTTTTTTTTAGAGGAGCATTCATTTGCATTACTACCACTACACTACATGTCGATCCACACACAAATGATGATTACATGTTGAGGTAATGCCATCTTTGTACTGTCAAGAATATCTAGGATGTGTGGTCTTTGCTGGCTTGTTTTTAAGCGCTTATAGTGGCACTGGATCGCTGGATCGTTGGATCATCATTGGATTATCCATCACTAGCTAGGGCCATCTTCAAATACAAGAGTCTAATCAAGAGCACCATTGAATCTTGACACGATACACATGCCATGATCAGCGCATTCCACCAAGCATGCTGGCACTCGTAGCAAGACATGCTATAAGAATGGATGAGATGCAATGCCAAACAGGTCACAATGCCAAAATCGCGGTAATGTAAACCTCGCAAGTCTCGCGTTTTGGTTATTCCTGAATCTCTCTTTTTCTCTTCTAGTACAAACAATGTCTATTCCAGCAGCAGCAGCAGCGTAAGAACATGATGATAGTAAATGCACCATGGACTCACAATCAGATACATCTACTAGCACGCAATTCTGTACAGCACCTTCAGACAATCATCCCATGCTCGAGCGAGAGCCCGCTTCCTATGATCAACTGGAGGAGCTCAAGCAGCCATTGATGATCAAAAAGCATGCGTACAAGCAGCAATATGCCAGCATTTACTATGTGCGTTTGGTCAAGCTTCGCCAAGCATTAGCCGATGCCTGTCGGTCAAAGTGGATGGCATTGCCTGGTAATGTATATATATATATATAGGCACTGGGGTACTCAACAGACATGACAGAAAAACCGCGCTACATCAACAAAATTCTAGACATCCAGCCTGGCGAGCTGTGCTACATGCTGGGCACCATCTACCTGGAAATGCCAGCCAAGCCCAATGTCATGAACAACCTGCAGGACGACAATGCCATCATCAACCCACAGACGCCAGAGAAATACAAGAGCGATGCCGATGTCGTTTCCTTGGAGGATGAGTCTGGCCGAGTCGAGATTTCTGGCAGCTGTCTGGACAGGGAGCTCTTGGTGACAGGCATGATTGTGGGCATCCTGGGCAAGGAGGTCGCTACGGGCGCATTTGAGGCCATTGACGTCTGTCTGCCCGGCATGGCAGATCAGGATCCACTGCCAGCGCAAGGTAGGTGTTTATCACTCGGCGGCCAGTGTGGGCTGGCTGGCTGGCTGGCTAGCTGGCTACCTACTGAATTGCTGTCTCTATAGATGCACAGCACCCCAACTACGTGGCCCTCTTGTCTGGGCTGCACATGGGAGCCGACGATCAACTCGACATGAAGAGCCAGTTGTTGGCAGAATTCCTCTCGGGCGAGCTAGGCAGTGCTGCAGATGAACTGTCCAGTGCCAGCATATCCAGAGTCATTTTAGCTGGCAATTCAGTGACAAGGGCGGCCAAGGAAGAAAACAAGGCCAAGGGACCTGTAAGATGATGATGATGCATGGCAGCACCCACTCATCCACTCACCCACATGTCTATAGAAAAAGTACGGCTACGACGCTTCCACCTTCAATGCCTCGCCCATGTTGCAGCTGGACGACATGTTGCAAGACATCTGCAGCTCCATTGACGTGGACATCATGCCAGGACCCACAGATCCCTCGCCACTGCACCTGCCACAACAGCCCATGCACACTTCCATGTTTAAGCAGGCACACCAGCTCTCTACCTTTCACAGCGTCACCAACCCTTACTGGTGTAAAGTGGGCCATGTTACGTAAGTTGTGCTTTTGTATGTCAAGTACTTGTCTTCTGACTGAATTGCATAGTTTCTTGGGTACATCAGGACAAAACATTGACGACATTTACAGATATGTGGATACCGCGGATCGCATCAAAATGGCAGAGAGTTGCATGTATTGGAGACACATGGCACCATCAGCACCGGATACCCTGTGGTCCTATCCATTCAGTGATAGGGATCCCTTCATTATCGAAAAGACACCTCACGTCTACTTTATTGGCAATCAGCCTGAATTTGAAGACAGTCTATTGAATGGTAAGTAGCCTTGTTTATCATTGCTTGGTGCTCTGTACTGACTCTCTTTTATTTGCATCCAGGGCCCAATGGTCAAAAAGTACGAGTGATCCTTGTTCCCTCCTTTGCAGAGACTGGTATCATGGTGCTTGTCAATACGAGTACATTAGAATGCAGTGCTGTTCATATCAGTGAAAAGGGGCTTCAGACTGTGAAGGAGGATAGAATGGATACGGATAATTAGTCGAGGATGTACATATAAAAAAAGAGTCTGATTGCATAATAAAATGATCAAGTCAAGTTGATGCACATTTACACTTGGTTGTTGTCGCATACACTGAAATTTTGCCTTGTTTGTATATGCACTTTTTGAATCATGTTATCTCTGTGCACTTAACTCTTCTCGAGCATTTTGTATCTGTATCAATAAAGTCGGTTCATAAGGGTAAACGAAATACTATAGCAATCTACCTCTGATTATACTCAAAAGCATATAGAATACAGTAAGATTTGCTCGAGCTCAAAGTGCGTTTTCTCGCGTAAAAAGCCGTTTTAAGCCTTCGGAATAGCGCCATACAATTGCTTTCATCTAGCATTTACTTGCTGACACCATTGCTCCACTTTTTTGGGATCATAAAAACATGGCCAAAAATCACCTTCAAACCATGAGGTACCCCTCATGGAAAACATCAAGATATCAAACGATCGCAATTTTGACCTCCAAAACAAAGACTTTTACTATGGCATATATTAAATCAAATTATTTCTATCGATCCAAAGCAACTTTTGAAATCACTTTTATGCGACTTTGATATGTAAATTTTTGACATTTTGGGCAAAACCCGTATTTCATGTTTTATACGATTACTCACTGATTTTATTCAAAACATCTTTTATAAATAGCACCATCGGATGCGTCTCAAAAAGTACTCCAAGGAAGCTTAGAAAGGCATCGGGTTATCATCACAATGCATATAGTCGAATCTTGCAAAATAGATAAATCAAGTCGATTTAATCCAAAACCCAGCCAATCTAAAAAAAAGTAAGAGTCGGAGATTCAACCGATTTTGCACCGAAATGCATTTCTAATGAATGTAGTCGACGTTGTTGACGCTTTTAAAAGAGGTATTGAATATTGAAAGGGCATGGCCGAGCAGAGTATTTACTGAGAGGTACTAGTGTCAGGTATCTAGTAAAAAAGCTAGATTAAAGCATATCTCCAGTGTAAATTTACTCTACATCACTTACCATCATCACAATGCACACATGCCATCACAGACTCACACATCACAGACTCACACGTTCATCATCTCGTAGATACATATCCAACACTAAACAACTCGTGCTGAATCATTACAGCGCGTATGCAGTTGACATATTTTTGACTGGGTGGAATCTTGGTCCATGTTCGGAAAATGCGCCACACAGGCACCTTGACATTTATATACACGCATAAAGCGAAATATGTGAATAGCTACATTGTAAGGAGGGGGGGGGGAGCATCTTTGGTTTGAAATCCCATTTTTCACATCCACATGTACATGTATGAGATGTACAATTACAGACATTTCATCAATATAAGGAGACACAGGGGATCAAAGACAATGTGTGTCATGCTGAAAGGGAGCAAGCAAGGAAAAAGAGGGAGACGAGCAAAAAGATATTAAATAGCCCAAACACACTTGTCAATTGATTGTGCCTCTTTCTCTTTTCTTTTTTCTTTCTTTATATATGCAAACAACAAAGCCGACGCCAGACAAGCGCTTCTTTGTAATAGGATGCATTGCATTCATCACGCTGATAGCGCTGTCGACCTTTTCTCGCCACATCAGCCTACTCTCCACCCTGAGAAGCTTTCACGCTGCACTCGACAGCGACAGTGGACCAGCACCACGGTTCTCCACAGCTGTAAATAAGCTTGCCTGTTGCGCTGTGCGTCCTTCTACTAATAGTCATCTCTTGTAGAGTCACTGCACCCACATTGAAGAGCAACCCGACCAGTGTGCCTTTGTAAAGTCATCGTGCCATGGATTCAATGCGCTCTATCTCGAGCTCTACTACTGCTCCACATTCTGGAAGCCAATAGCCATTGCAATGCTTGTAAGTGTCCACCCCCTATCGTCACATACTACAATAGATTGCCCTGAATCTTAAATCGAGTGTATATATCATCTCTCCTCCTCCCCACTCCCCACTCTTCTCCTTTGTTTGTCAGCAGCCTGTATCCATCATCCACTCACCCATCATGTATACATGTATAGACGACCTGGTTATTTGTACTGTTTGGCGCAATCAGCGTGGTCGCATCTGATTTCTTTTGTAAGCATGCAATGCAAAACACAGTCTGATCACTATCACTCTAATGCGACTCTATTTACCGCAGGCCCCAACTTGCAAACGATATCCACCAAGCTTCAACTGTCGGAAAGCATGGCAAGTGATATTACGATGCACACACACACTCGAGTAATAACAGTCTGTATATAGGCGGGTGTCACTGTGTTGGCTCTGGGTAACGGTAGCCCTGATCTGTTTAGTACATTCAGGTAAGTGCGTTGTCTGATGAAAGAATGCACACAGTACCAACCACAATGCTACAACTAGTGCAATGGATTCTGGCGCTGGATCCATGGCTATTGGAGAGCTCATTGGAGCCGCCTTCTTTATCGTTGCTATCGTGTCTGGATGTATGGGCATCATTCGTCCCTTTCAATCGCAAAAGATCACATTTACTCGAGACGCATCCTTCTTGACTGGAGCCGTTGCCATCATGACATGGATTGTGTACCATCAACAGATCCACTGGTACCACAGTGTGATATTGATAGGCTACTACCTTTGCTATGTCACTGCAGTCGTGTTGGGTGCCTATAGCAGCAGCAGCAGCAGCAGCAGTAAAAAGAGCACCAACGATCCACTACTGCAAGAAAATAAGCATCTTGAAGAGTCCACCCATCTCTTGAGCCATGCGGCAAAGCCTTCCAGGCTGTCTATTCCAGACAGAGGCTTCTCGCTGTCTGTCCAATCCAACCTCTCTGAATTGAACCATCTTGGCCATGTCATCCGCCCCACGTCGTCTCTCCACTCATCGCGCCGCTCCATCTACCCGTCTGCCCTACCGCGGTCAGCGAGCACCAACGGCTCCATCATGTCGACCACCACAAGGACCTACCGTCGTCCCATGACACCGAGGATTGGCATCAGAACCTCTGTATTTGGTGCTATTGAGGTAGAGTAGTACTAGTCATATATACATAGCTACGAGCAAAAACTAACCTCTATTTAGTTTCAAGAACAAGTCAATCACATGCGTCGCTCCAGTCATAGCTCACAGCACATCATGTCTCCTATTCATCACCATCACCAACAGCGCAGACATCGCCAACAATCGATGCCACCTCCTATGTGGCAAACACTGCAACTACCGTCGTCACATGACCCAAGCAGACGGCAGAGGGCCTCTACCATGACGGATCAGCCCTTCCCCACAGTAACGCCTTCGATCCATGTAGTGTCTCCTACAACGCAGCAGCAGCAGCAGCACCCAGAGGAACAAGACTACTTTACCTTTATTTCTGCACAGCATGATCAGCCCCTTTTCCATATACAGCCTTCGTCTCCTCCTCCTCCTCCTTCTCATATTCCTGAAATCAGACTGGATGTGGTGCCGTCCAGCACCTCACTGCTCTCGCCAGACACCAGCAGGTCGATCCACACGCCCAGCGTCATCTCAGACTACGATCTGTTTGTCTCTGCTCGCCAGAGCTTTGAGCTGAGCCCCTGTTCTGCAACCCCTTCTTTTCATAAACACCTAGCAGACCATATCATGACATCAGGGATAGCAGGCCACGACCCGCTGCTCCTTTTGGAATCGCCCACCCTGCTGCAAACGCTGTTTCCTACGCTGCAAGACTGGCACCAAAAGTCGTTGTTTTCCAAGTGCAGTGCTCTGGCAGCACTTCCACTGGTGCTGCTGTTTACCCTGACGCTGCCTGTCGCAGAGATTGACCAGATCAAGGTGGACGACGTCCAAGTGCTGGAGGAGCATGATGATGGCAATGAGGACAACGACGACGACGAGGAAGAGGAGGAGGAGGAGGAGAGCACCGTCAACTATCTCTCTATACCTGTTGCCTCAAAAACAACAGCCACATTGGATCATGACGTGTCTGCCAAGATTACAGTAGACGACATTGATACAAAGCAAGGATGGAACAAGCAACTGCTGATGATTCAGTGTGTCGTTAGTACTGCATTCATTCTGGGTGTGTTTGCCGGTAAGTGGCAGCTATATCTACTTGATGAAGCATGGCACTCACCATACGCACATGTATAACAGCCAACAAGGTCATTCC
The DNA here is from genome assembly GCA_037040325.1 of Mucor sp. M7501. Lineage (NCBI taxonomy): Eukaryota > Fungi > Mucoromycota > Mucoromycetes > Mucorales > Mucoraceae > Mucor > Mucor sp. M7501. Next base: position 13,704 of record JAXQGS010000294.1, on the reverse strand, counting down.
CTCGTTTGCCATTAGTGTAGGGCTGCTGCTAGGCTGTATACTGGCCCTCTACATTAAAAAGACGACAGCAAGCCACGAGCCTCCGTCGTGGTTTTGGATCCTGTCTTTTGTGGGATTCTTTGTAGCGTTGAACTGGATCTTTTTACTAGCAAACGAAGTCGTTGGTTTACTGCAAGCCATTGGCCAGATATTCTCCATCAGTGATGCGATCATGGGGTTGACTGTATTTGCGCTGGTAAGTGCAACAGTGTGTGTGTGTGTAATGACAGACTGACTGATGTATATACTGTATAAACAGGGCAACAGCATTGGTGATTTTGTTGCCAATACAGCCATCGCCAAGATGGGCTTTCCTACCATGGCCATCTCTGCTTGCTATGCTGGGCCACTATTAAGTAAGTGTGTCGAGATAGAGACCATGCCATGTGGTATACTACATAGACTCACACCATGCCTCGTAATATAGATATGGTATTGGGCGTGGGCATCTCATCCTTGTATCAGTTCTGGAAAACAGGGGCGTCTTACAAGCTGGATATTGCACCCACCATCATCATTTCGTCTGCTGGACTACTGACAGTGCTGATGAGCACGCTGATTGCCGTCAGCATCAACGGATATCGCATCACCAAGCAGCTGGGGTGGTGGATGGTCGCCGTGTATTCAGTGAGTCTTGCAGTCAACCTTGTGCTTGAATTCCATGTTTTATTTTAATAAAAATGAGGATGGATTAAGGAGTGGGTTATTAGCTACTGCTACTACGGTTGATTTCAAAGCTTCTCGAATTCGCATTTCTCCTGTCTTTCTTTCTTTCTTTCTCTTGTTTATTTTTCACAGAGCATGAGTGAAGGTATTTCTTAATTAAAATTGATATGATAAGTAGCCTGTCTAAAAAGACACCTTCTATATAGTGGTGGGTCATATCAAGAGCTCGCATACCTGTCATTGGAGAGTACCTCAATGGTCTCAGTTGCGCCTTGGCATTGAATACAGTAGTCCACCGTTGCTGTTTGATGATTTGAAATGGTATCTCCCACTAACTACCCTCCTCCTCCTCCTCCTCCTCCTCCTATGCGTACTAACATGCACACATCCAGGTCGATTAAAGTAAGGTGAGGCATCATCAGCATGTTGTGGTGAGACTAACAAGCCCTCTGAAGCTCTTTAAAGGCAAGATAAAGACCCCAGAGGTAAGTGTGGAAGAATGCATAGAAAGCGTCTTGCCTCTGATGATATACGGCCCACGTATAGATGCTATCCATCTATGTGCAGATCCACGAGACATCGCCGGGCTCTCTGCGAGGCATACGTAAAAATGTGCAATTGTCCATCAAGATCAACAATACAAATCCCTCGAGTTACTACAATGACTTTGGCGTAGGAAAGAGTAGGTGTGCCAAGCGAGCCCGTCACTGTCGCTACTAATAGATGTCTGTAGGATTGCAGCCTGTGTGGTTCAGCGAAAGTACGTGTGCGCAACAGGACACGTGCTGCGTGTGGTTCAAAGCTAACATCCCCTTGTAGAAAACACAAAATGGGGAGAGGATGCGTTAGGCACACTGTCGAGCATCGTTCCTTTTCTCAGCAGAGACCAGCTCTCCTTATCAGTCAACATAACCATCTTGAAATCGGAAATGAACAACAAGGCAGCCATCCCCACCATCACCCCGCCCTTTTCAAGGTACATTGATTCGCCCGAGTTCTCGGATGTCTCCTTTCGCGTGATTGAAGAAGACGAGGGCCTCGAGTACGCAAACCAGCTCAGCAAGAGAGACAGCTCCTTGAGCGACAAGGAGGCCTCCCTGGAGAATCAGCAGCAGCAGCAGCAGCAGCAGCAGAATCTGCCGCCAAAAGAATCCGACACCACAAACAGAGTGCGTGTGTTTCATGGGCACAAAAACATTCTGGCAGCTATATCTCCCTGGTTCCACATGCTATTCACAAACGGCATGCGTGAATCACTGCAGGACGAAATCACCATCTCGGGCGTCAAACACGATATATTCCACAGACTCCTCAAGTACTGCTACACCTTCAAGATGGACATTGACGGTGTCACTGATGCCTACGAAATGCTGCGGGCGTCGGATCGATTTCAGATCATCAACATCAGAGAGGAGGCGCTGTGTTATCTGCGCCAGGAGTTGGACGAAAACAACATTTGGGACATTTGGGAGTGCGCAGACATGTATGGATGCGAAAAGACAGTGAATACGTGTGTCTCGTATGCCAGTGTGGAGATGAAGACGCTGCTGAAGCATCCCTCTTGGCTGTACGCAAAAGCAAGAGTCATCAAAATGGCGCTGGACATAGAAGTAGGCGATTTGCCCGAGGAAACAGAGCTCTATGAAGCGGTTTTGGTCTGGGCAAACCAGAGAGGCGCCAATGCCGCGATGGCTCCAGAGCAGCAGGAGCAGAAGCAGGTGCCATCCGAAGAGCCTCAAAAGAGAGACACCGTCAACATGTCCATGACACGAACGCAGTTACTGTCCTCGGTAGTCAATGTGGAGCCTCTCGCAATATCAGCGGCCGTGATTGAAGACGAAGAGGACGAGGAAGAGGAGGATCAGCCGCCAGTCGTTAATTACAGCCACAAGGCCATTGCAATGCCAAGTCCTCAAGAGCTAGCGGCGGATCTAGCGAGTATTTTACAGTGCATCCGATTTCCAATGATGCCGCCAGACTATCTTGCTAATCGGGTTGAGATTGATGCATTCATCATGAGCATCGACGGTATGCGAGACATGGTAAGGCAATGCGCTTGATGTGCCAAACCGGGATGCTAAACCTTTATTGCTTAGCTGTACGAGGCTTATAAATACCACGCTGTGCTGGGCACTTCTTCTTCATTCAGATGTCAGCCTCGTCGAGCCCAGATAGAAAACGATGAGCTCTAAATCAAAGGGCCAAATGAATCAAATCTATTTGCTCTTTACACTCTTTACTCCCTATTAATATATAATTTATCAATACTATTGTTATAAAGTTATTGTGCCCTTGGTTGGTTACCCAAGGGCTTGGGTAACTAAGTGTATAAATCTCAATGGATCATCTCCTCAATGACACAATTATGCAAATTATAGCGAATAAGGTTCATGTATGTCGAAACTAGAGAAATTTGATTAATATCAATGAATGACCCAATGTTGAAGAGATTATGATTTCATATAATAGTAGCCCTGGCTAACAATATAAATAGTACAGTAGTAGTATCTCGATTTAAGAGACTCTGGTTTAATATATACAAGAGACGCTTTTGAATCCACCAAAGTTTGGATCTCTAAAATCACTCCTAATTTGAAGTGAGAAATTGGAGACACTTTTATATCCACCAGTCCACTAGATTTGAATGTTTCAGTAGTCGTAAGTGTAGATGTATAGCTTTGTTTAATTAATCTAGATAAAAACCTCTTCATTTACAATTTTCAGGTTTTGCTCAGATCTAGGCTTTGATGGTGCTCTCGCTTTGGTTTCCTGAGGTGTATTGGGATGTAAAGAAATAGCCTTTGCTCCCCAAAAAGTTGCATTCTAACAGGCGGGTTGATCACAAACCAAGTTGCATGCACTAGAAGCAAGAAATTCAAGCCAAAGCTGTACCACCGCGAGAGAGCCTTTTGCAACAAGACCAGTCCATCAACTAGCTATGTTCATTGGAGACAGAGGCTTTGGAGTTGGATCCAATATCAAGAAACACCAACGTGTTGGAGGGACTTGGAAGGGCAAGCTTCACGGTAGCAATACAAAGGTTTTCGTGACCAACGAATACAACTCTTCGCAAACCTGCCTATATTGTTATCGTAAGCTGTCCCATACATACAAGAAGAAAGATGGCAAAAAGACTCTTAACCGCGGTAGCTTCATTTGCCACAATCCAGAATGCGTTGGACGTTTTCGCGTATTGCCAACAGACAGAGTCTCTGCCTTGGCAATCGGGCTCGCTGGCTTGTCTCAAGTCCTCTTTGGAGTAACAATTCCTGAATTCGACCCGCATCCAACAGCCGCCAAAATCAATCAGGACAGAGGAGTTTTGCATGATTTCTTGTATTCAGTGTGGAACAACTACGCCATCATATACTAATAACATCAACATTATTTAATAAAAGGAGCTCAAACCACCTCCACTGCTGCCAGTGCACCCAACAACACCGCCACTGCTGCCAGTGCACCTAACATCACCGCTACTGCTCTTAGTGCACCCAACACCTACGCCATTATCATTCCTAAAGGTGCGTATGTTGACTTGAACAACAAAGCCAGAGCAAAAAAATGGCGTTCCTCTGACGATAACAAAGAGTCGGGAAAAGCAAAACGCTCATTGAAGACCATCGCAAAAAAAATTGGAGAATTCAAGTGGGATTCCAAAGACATTTATCAGTTTGCATTTGACACGGAAATTGACAAAATGAAATCAGGCAGGGCTAGAGACCCAGGAATGAATACCAATAGTGAGGTCATACACAACCTTAGACTTCATATTGAACGCATTTATGATGTAGCAAAGAAGAACTTCCCAAGGGAAGCATGGGCATTGGCTACTGACTCTCTGTGTCCCTTGGAGGATCCAACGTTACCAGGACTTGCTGTACGATGTATGCCCAGTGAAGTGTACTCGTTCTTCAAGTCGAGTAGTGTCAACAAAGTGGTGATTGCATTGTACACAGTTATTTTCAAGTATGGTAGAGAGCTTGTCAGTGAAGACATGATGCTGAATGATGGTCAAGACTTGGACGAATTTATGCATAGCTATACCAACCATTCCACGTAGCATAAAAAAAAGGTGCGCTGGCTGTTTTGCTTCTCTTTCTTTCCGTTCCCCATCTTTTGCAAACAAAATCGACCTACGGAAATCATTCTCTACTGGCGTTCTGCAACTACGGCATTGCCATGTTCTACTGAAACGTCTCGAACCCGTGCACATTGTGTATCATTGGTGTCTCTCCTGGCTGCACATACAAATCAAAATCTCTTCCGGCTCTTCATTTCTGTATCAGTAAACTTTGGAGCCCTGCCTCCGGTAGAGGTAAAACCAGCAGTTCAGCTTCGCGGCTGGCTCTGGGTAAGTATCCTCCTACTGCCAGCATTGATCAAATGACTAAACTTTCTGCTTTGCAATCCCTTCATCTCATCATCACAATTTTGGTACGTATAAATCACACCTGAATTTCAATTGGAGTCAATTAATCATCTATACCTATTCTCAGGACTTTACAGTAGTCCCAAAGGGTGGCTCAAAACACCTGGTAGTCCCTATCATTTCTCAAAAGAAAGCATTGGCGTTTGGATGGGAAGCAGCTCGCCAGAAACTCGAGTTGCAAGCACAAGATATGGACCACAACTTGGTGGGTCAGGAGCTCAATTGGCTTAAAAACGACGTAGGACTATGGGCGTTCAGATTGCAAGCAGCTCTCAAGGAAAATGAACTACAAGTACAGGAGATGGGCCACAAGTTAGAGGAAATAGACGAAACCACAGACACCAGAGGGATTGCAGGATCAAAAGGAAGTATAGGCATTCGAATTGGAAGCAGCTTATGAGACATTGGGGATGGGAATGCAGGAGAAGTACTGCAAGTTGGAGCAGCAAATGGTCGAGACCACAGGCACAAGCGCAAGGATATCAAGAGCACAAGAGCGGGTGCAGGAACTCAGACAGGCAAAGGAGGAAGAAGAGAGAGAGCATAGGCGTTCGAAATGGAAGCAGCTTGCAAGGAAGGGTATTACTATTTGCACCATTCTAGAAATACAACCGTCAGTTTGCTATGCTTGAGGCCATGAGTATGTAAAAATACTTTGATACATATCTTTAACCAAGTTGATAAATAAAATCTTTCATCCATAAAACAACATAGTAAAAAGACTCTACAATATAGACGTCTAGTTGCTTTTGCAACGCTCAATCACTGCCGGCGTCGCCATGTAGATTCCGAGTTATGAATGTACCTTAATAGCCTTCAAAAGCATCCATTATCCTCATCGTGATGAACGCAGTAGTGCTTTTGCATAGGTAATCCGGACCTCTCAAAAGCTGGAATGGGGAATTAAAACCAAGCAGATGAATTATAAACTTGCTTACGTGAAATTGGTTTTGATTTTCTCTGTTCTTATCTCTTTTATTAATTCTAATAAAATGGACTCGAATGAATCAGATAGAATATCGCCCTCAACAGGCCACACTCGGTATCAATCCATAGGCCCTATTGAGCCTGAAGAAGAGGTACAACTATGGTAGGCTTTCAGCGTCATATAACCCTGTATACTGAATCTGTATATTCAGCCAAGCCCAATTCAGCATAAAATAGGCGCCATTGCGCTTGTTGTTATGGCTTCTTTGCTGCTTGGCGGTGTCTTTGTGTATGGACTCGCAGTGCCAGATGAGCAGCAGCCGGCTTTCAACAATGGCACGCACGCATTTGCACCTACAGTCATCTTTATTTCACTGGACGGCACAGTAAATCAGGATCTCGAGTTTCATATTACGCCTGTATTGAGCGAGATGGGTAATGCAGCATAGCAGACAAACAAGACACAGTACGCTAATCTATATGGTAGCGGATAATGGGGTCAGAGCAGAGTACATGACACCTTCTTTTCCAGTAAGTATAGATGCGTACACACACACACACATTCACACAATGAAACTTACTTTTATGCTCTCTCCCAGCCAATTACATTTCCTAATCATTGGTCTCTGGTCACTGGCCTTTACCCCGAAGCCCATGGCGTGGTAGGAAACTACTTTTACGATGCCAACTTGAACGATAGCTTCTATTACAAGAGCCCTGATAAAAGCTGGGATTCCAAGTGGTGGGGTGGTGAGCCTGTAAGTATATATATATATTCATGCATCTCTATTATTTTGGTTTACTCCCACACACACACACAGACATACATACTCACAAAGCTAAATGGTGTATAGATTTGGATTACTGCTGTGCGACAAAACAAGAAATCTGGCGTCATAATGTGGCCAGGATGTAGCACAGAGTTCAACGGCCTGCGTCCAAGCTACTCGGTTGCTTACAGTGATTACGTATCATTCGACGATAAAGTGGATCAGGTGTTTGATTGGTTTGATCTGCCACTGGAAGACAGGCCTCAGTTTATCGGATTGTATGTACCTGAAATCGATCAGTCTGGCCATGCGTACGGCCCCTATGCCAACGAGGTAGGAGGCATAAAGTGCAGAGGAGTAGGCAGCTGATGCTAATCCATCTACCACAGACATTGACAGCATTGCATGTGGCAGATCAGAGTATTGGACGTCTGCTGGAAGGGTTGCAAGCGAGAAACTTGACAGACATTGTCAATGTCATTGTTGTGAGCGACCATGGCATGTCCACAAGCGACAAATCTCGCCTGATTTACTATGACGATGTATTGACCAAAAAAGAGTTGGATTTGATTTGGACCATCGAAGCATACCCCACACTAGGCATTCGACCCCATCTTCACCTAGACCAAGACGAGGCAGTTGAGACACTATACCAAGCATTCCGTCGACTCTACGATTCATTAGAAACACCACATTTTGAGGTATACAAAAAGCAAGATTTCCCAGAGCGTTTCCAGTTTCGCGACAATGTCCGAATCCCCCCTTTGCTGGTATTGCCTGATGCGGGTTGGAACCTCGTAACACACAAGGACTACCATGGTGGTGGCGCACCCTACCAACCTCGCGGTGTCCATGGTTACGACAATCTATCGCCTGATTCCAGAGCCATCTTTGTAGCGCAGGGACCTCATTTTCCAAAGGGCAAAACGATAGCACCATTCTGGAATATCGAGCTTTACAATGTCATGTCGAGGATCCTGCATTTGACACCAGCAAAAAACAATAATACATTGAATGGTATACTGGAACTATCTGAATAAAGGCATTATATATACACATAGAGTCGATTTGCTCTTTCTCTCCTTCTCATTTAATATGACCTTTTAAAGACAAGTGTTGTAATATCAACAAACAACAAACAGTAATCACAACTAATGAGTTTGAGATGCTGTCCAAGCTTTTTATTTTTTCATCTCTTTCTCATTTCACACACACACACACACACAAGACTTAATCAAAATGAACGTTTCATCTACTAGTACCTTCTCACCACCACCACCACCATCTTCATCGTCAGCAGCAGCAGCAGCAGCGTATCATAGAAGTCAACTATCGATACCTTCCTTGACACGCAATCACAGCAGCAACAAGACGAGATATGCATCCTTATCTCCCCCATCTGCTGCATCTTCACATCGCCATCATCCATACAAGATGAGCCATAGTATGTCGCATCCAGGCACATCGTCTGCCTCAATGAGGATGGCAACCATGGCACAATCCCCTCCCACTTCGCCGCCTGGAAAAGACCACACCAGCAACTACTACTCACCGCCTACATCGCCATCGTACCACGCTCACAGCCATCCCAATGACTCTTTGGAAGAGAGACGACAGCGCAATAAAGAAGCCTCAGCCAAGTACCGGCAAAGGAAGAACACGCAACAGCACGAAATGCGCAACACCATCTGCCAACTGTCTGATCGCAATGCCATGCTCGAGCGTCAGCTACAGGAAGTCAAACAAGAGAACCAGCAACTCAGGGCTACGGCTGACAAATTGCGCGGTAAGCTGGTGGCGTCGAGATTGCTGGATCAATGGATGCAGAAGCATCCCAACACGCAGCCAGTAGACATGAGCCAAGTCGACGTTGATTCAGATGATGACGATGCGTTATTGATGCATGATCTGTAACTGTAGCATGCTTCGACTGGTGGAGTATGAGGAGCCTTTTCTCTTAAGTACAATAAAGTTGCTTGAAACTAGGCTTATAAACAAACACTCTGCTTGCATTGACGCTTTAATGAATGCACTTGCTATGCTATATACTAATATGCCCATTGATACCGTATACAAAACTAAAAACCTATTGATCAGTGAGATACCAAAACCAGGTTGTATGTGGAACATGCCTTCTTCTGTCATGATATCATTGATGGTGATACAATAGCCTATCGAATATAGAGCACATCTGTACCACGACCCTATCGTGTTGACAACATGTATTGTTCTCTGCAGCGTGCAAATGTCAAAATAAGATTCCACTTCAACAGTCTTTCGTATGGGTGCATATCAAGGAAGAACCAATGCCTAGTCTTGGATACCATCGTTTGACAGTGCCACATGCTCTGGTTGATAGAGCACGCTAAACCATAGTCGAGTGCTTTCAGCGACACATTGATCCTTCTGAATCATTCGAATCGACGTGTGTCAAATCATAAATATTGCCATGTGTCGTGGAGACTCTCCGATTCAATTGAAGCAATGTATGAGTAAGCAGCCATTGTCTACTACCGAGGATTTATCATCAATACACGAGTAGATTCCAGAAACAAACAACCAGCAAGTTGGGAAATGACAGGCAGTAGCGTGGATTGGGTGTGTGTTTGTGTCCAGTAGAACCTGCAAGTGTCTCCAACATCATGTTGTTGAGACGCATGAATGTGCTCGTGCTATACAAGTGAATCACTATCAAATTCCAATGACAGCTCTGAACTGGGCTATATAAAAAGGGCCCTTCTTCTCCTCTTGTTCCAATGGCACATATAGATAGACTTGAAATGCCACCCGATAGAACTGCAAGACGACTCCCTCTCCCGCGTCCGTATCCAGCACCAGCACCACCACCGCCTGCTGTTGTCCCATGTCCATCCAAAGAGCCAATGAAAGATGTACGCTATTACAAATCATCGTCTACCATGACAAATCAAAGAGACACTCTATCAGAAACTGTTTGCTAGAAAGCATACCAAACAAACAACAAACAAGCCAAGCCAAACACTATAAAAGATGGATGGGGTTCTCCCCTACATGAAGCAAAGATTCTCTCCTATTCTCTACTATTATATACCCTTTATTTTTTGTAAATATGAAATAAACTTTCTCGCAAGCGTTCCCCACATCCACCATCATCCATGGAATGCAGCAGCAGCGGATAAGCTTGTGCCGATGGATTCAATCGGCAGCAGGCCCATATGTTTATCCGAGAGGTCTTTTTTTTAGGCGGGGCAAATAAAAAGCTTATTGAGCTCTGTAAAGGGTAATAAGCCTTTCTTGGGTCCACCCCCCTCCCCCCAATCCCCCTTGATTTCCAGTTGGTATAAAAAGAGTGAAAGAACAAGAGATTTTCTGCAACATACCTCTTTCTCTCATCTCTATCATTTTACAACATGAATGTCGATTCAAGACCACCTGTAGTGTATCCCACATTTCATGATACTCAGCAGCAGCAGCAGCAGCAGCAGCAGCAATCAAAGCCATCCTCGCTCACACAAAAAGAGATGGCCATTGACGACTCCATCTATCATTTGCTCTCCATGTACCTAGACACAAACCCCAGCGTGGCCATTCCGCCTCTGACAACACCAAACAGTAGAGCGATGATGATGAAGCACTCGCCCTACTTTCGCACCAAAAGAAGAATGCCATCACAGCAGCAGCACCAGAATTGGTTTGGAGAAAACAAGAGATACCCAATAGCCACAGAGCTGGAGAGAAACACTATAAAAAACTCATACACGGCCAGCAGCACACATGTCGATAGTGAAATCGACAGCAGCAAAAAGACAAAGACAAGACCCAAATCAGTTTCCTTCAGTGAAACAGTTACCGTTATCCATTTGATACAGCCAGCAGCAGCAGCAGCAGCAGATGATAACGAGGATGATGAGGATTTGTTTGTGGACGCTCTTGAGAATTTCACTGAATAATCATCATCCGATTATCTATTATTTATTTACATACAGTTCATTTGTACATACACAGACCCCCATCGCCATTATCACCATCATCACCACCCCTTTTGCTACTCTGTTTCCCTTGTAAATGATCGCTTTATTCCCTTGAAATGGACAATTAATATAACAATAAAATTTGGTATTACATTGCAATTCGATTGCATGATTCATATAGCACACCTTTGATTCGGATGTTGAACCCTTTGTGTATGACATTGGGCTGTAATCTAGTGTGGTACACAACATAGCCTCATTCATCCAAGCCATTACGCACTTGTCTCCAGCAGCAGCAGTATAGCAACAGCAAGCAGCAAGCAGGCAATACCATGTCAAGATTACGTTTTCTGTTTTTTACTCACGCTATTTTTTTCCCTGGCGTATAGTATTTAATAGCTGCTTCTCTACTAGTGCATTCCTTTTTTTTTTCTACTACTGCAAACCATACAACAACAACAAGAATGTCTGCACCTGCTGCTGTAGTCAAACTCGACAATGATGTAATCCCCACCAAGGATACAAAACTGCTGCTAGCCGGCATTGTGTCTATTCCGCCTGTTGGTAAGCATAGCATAAGCAAGCATCGATACAATAATGACATGCTGCTGACAATGACAACATCTCTCTCGTAGCTATTGGCGCATGGCAATGGGGCGATAAGAAGGGTATAACATCAGGCAATACCATGACAAATCAACATGGCATTACTAACACATCCTTATCCAGTGTGGAACTGGACACCCGAAGCTGAAAAGGACGCCAAAGAGGCATTTGACAAGGCCTTTGAGCTGGGCATTCCGTTCTACGATACCGCCGAGGTGTATGGCGATGGTGAATCAGAGAGAGAAATCGGCCGCTTTCAAAAGGACTATTCCGAGCAAGACAAGGAGAAGCAAGTGATTGCCACCAAATACTTTCCTCATGACCATCGCACCCAGTTCCCAGATGTGCTGTTGTCGGCTTTGAAGGATTCCTTGGCTCGATTAGGCACGTTTCAAGTGGATTTGTACCAGATCCATGCTGCTATCCATCCTGTCGAAATTGAAGTTGTTGGTAAGTCCATGGCGTGTGTGTTATGAGTATCATCAACTCATGCTTCAAATTATAGCCAACGCCTTGGCAGATGCTCATGATGCAGGCCTGGTCAAAACGGTCGGCGTCTCCAATTACAGCAAAGAGGAAATCCAGCGCATGCACGCAGCACTAGCAAAGAGAGGCATTGCTCTGGCTTCCAATCAAATCTCGTACTCGTTGATCCGTACCATCCCTGAGAAATCGGGATTGATCCAGCTGTGTCATGATCTCGGCATCACTATTTTAGCCTATTCTCGTAAGTTTTACAATTAAGGTTTTTAATCATATATCCATTGACATACACACACACACACACAGCATTGGGTATGGGTCTCTTGACAGGCAAGTTTGGATCCACAGGTCCATGGCCCAAGGGACGCCAACAGACATTTGAAAAGTTCGATACCACGCAATTGGGTCATTTGCTCGATGTGTTGAAGCGTCTGAGTGAAAAGTATGAGCGTCCATCCAGCGCCATTGCCCTGAACTGGTGTATCGTCAAGGGTACTGTACCCCTGGGCGGAGCAAGAACCCAGGAACATGTCGTGCAAAACGCTCTGGCTTTGGGCTTCCGTTTGACACATGAAGAGGTCGCCGAATTGGATAAATACGCTTTCCTTGGATCCAATAACAAGGGATGGCAGCACGGATAATAAATACACTTTAAGTTTCTGTATCACTCTAGTGTGTCAAGGGATATCTATAGTTTAAATGTGCTGAAATGGAAATAGTACTAGTAGTACATTGCAAATGTTGAGGGGGAGGGGGGAGGTCTTTGGCCTTGATCTCTTGGTCAGCAAAAATGACATTTCAAAAGTCCATATTGCCATACAAACAGAATAGTGTATTGCTATTTGGAAAGATGCTATACATTTGATGTCCAAACAGATGGGAATAGGCGATTTGGAATTGTTTTTTATTAAATATACGGCGCTGCTGATAGAGCATCTAAATTCATGACTAAATCATTATGATTGAAATCTCCAAAAAGCGCATCATCAAGATTATGATGTCTCACTGTGGGCGGTTTCTTACGACTTCTGTATACATCTGTCTTCTGAACTTTGCCTTGTTGTACATTGCATAGCCTCATGGTAGGTATAATGAATAGGAAAAATAAGGACAAAAGAGAGAAAGAGAGATAGAAAAAGTAAATGATCTTTTTGTGGCGAACAGCAGACAAAAATTGGTTTCGAATTCACGACGTTTGGTTTACACTTGATAAAATTGATTCATCAAACTCTCATGGTTTATGCAAACAAGCTTACTGATAAGTTCGTATTCACGTCTATGTTGGAAGCTATAGATGTAAATGTATTGTATGTAGCGTTGTAACGTATTGCCGACTGTAAGAACAACAAGAAACGTTGATCTAATACTACAGTCGAATCTGGTGATATTCTACGATTGTATAGATAGATGTACACTAGAGTAATTGTGTGTAAAGTTAGGGGCAAGTTAAGCTTACAAGAGAAAGATGTCGTTTATTGATCTGTCAGCATGAAATAAAAATATAGAAGGTAACCAACATGCCTCTCCACTACCGTAGGAGCCAAATCCAAATGTGAGTGTTGATATACTTCTTTCATTGCTTAAATCCTGCGCCTTGATTTCATTAAATACACAACAGAAGATAAGAGAGAGTTAATTGCTATTGTGTTTTACCATTGCTTTTATAATGTTTGTTAAAGTATTAAACAGGTTTTTATTGCGATATTGACAAAGGTCTATCTCACTTGCTGTTCAGTCTTTCAGCCAATCAGATTGCTAGAATGGGCTCGACACACACAAAAATCCTAGAAAAAAAATGCGAGGGTTTCCCTCTGTTTTTTTGTTAGGCGGGGGT
>JAXQGS010000293.1:0-22380 GCA_037040325.1 Mucor sp. M7501 | reverse complement strand
ATAGTAGTAGTAGTAGTAGTAGTAGTAGTAGTAAGGATAAAAGATGGGACATATCGCCACATGAATCATTGTTAAATTACTAGATAATGTCAAATCAACAGCTTCAAGATTGCTTTTATTTATCAGTTCTATACAATAAGAAAGTAGGCACCTCTTAGTGCATAGTGGGCATAGAAACAGCAGCGCGAGTGTGCTCAGAATCACTTTCCTTCCATAATGAAGTGACAGTCTTGGGCTTGGTATAAAAGTTAAGACCACTCTTGCCATAAAAGTTCATGTCACCCAAGATGGATCCACGACTACCGGTGAAAGAGAAGGGAGGAACAGGAACGGGAATAGGCACATTGATACCGACTTGGCCAACGTCAATTTCGTGTTCAAATTTACGAGCACTGGGTCCAGAGTTGGTAAAGACAGCAGTGCCGTTACCGTAGGGGTTGTTATTAATCAGCTCAATAGCTTCATCCAAAGTATCCACGTTCAAGCAGACCAAGACGGGACCAAAGATTTCTTCACGATAACATTCCATGTTGGTCTTGACATTAGTCAACAAAGATGGACCAACAAAGTTACCCTTCTCAAAGCCCTTTACAACAACACCACGACCATCCAACATCAGATCAGCTCCCTCATCCACGCCGCTTTGAATGAGACGCTCCACACGTTGCTTGGATTGCACAGTGATGAGAGGTCCAACATCGGTGTCGGGCTCCATACCGTAGCCCACCTTGAGTTCGCGAGCACGTTGAGCCAACTCTGGCAACCAATCCTTGGTTTCACCAACACAGACCAAGGTGCTAAGAGCCATACAACGTTGGCCAGCAGCACCAAATGCAGCACCGGCAATAGCGTTCAGGGCAGATTGCTTGTTGGCATCGGGCAAGAGAACAGCGTGGTTCTTGGCGCCCAAATTGGCTTGTACTCTCTTACCATTGGCATTACCGCGAGTGTAAATGTGCTCACCAGCCTTATCAGAACCAACAAATGAGATGGCCTTGATTTGAGGCTCATCACAAATGTAGTTGACACAATCAACAGAGCCGTGGACAATGTTCAACACACCGTCAGGAACACCGGCCTCAGCAGCCAACTTGGCCAGCATCATCATAGCTCCGGGATCACGTTCAGAGGGCTTCATGACAATAGAGTTACCAGCAGCAATAGCGAGAGGGAACATCCACAAGGGAATCATGGCAGGGAAGTTGAATGGACAGATACCAGCAACGACACCCAAAGGCTCACGATACATGTCTATAGCAGTGTTACACATGGCGCACTTTTTTAGGTTGATTAAAACTTACATGTTTCCATATCTTTAGCTACAGTCAGCTTCTCGCCCATCAGCATGTTGGTGAGAGCGCAAGCTTGTTCGACCACTTGCAAACCACGGAAAACATCGCCCTTGGCATCAGCAAATGTCTTGCCTTGTTCCTGAACAATGTTCTCGGCAATGGCGTCCTGGTCTCTACGAATCAAGTACTGCAGATCCATCATGACTCTTTGGCGGGCCAAAACAGTTGTCTTTTTCCATTCTTTGGCAGCAGCAGCAGCAGTATCAGTTGCTTCCTTCAATTCCTCAGGAGTAGTTTCAGGAACATAACCGATCAAATCTTGAGTAGCCTATTAAAATTGTCAGATCAGTCTTGTGCTGTTGTAAAGGGGGGGGGGAGAGCATATATGTATATCTTACGGGATTGTATAATTCGATCCATTTATCAGTCTTGGATTCCGTGAATTTACCGTTAATGTAGTTCTTGACAGTCTCTACACCAGCAACTCGTTGCAAAGCAGGGAATTGTGTGCTAAATGCTCTGCGAGCAAATGGTGTAGTTCTTTGGAGCAATGTATTAGAATCGCCGCTTGTCGTTGCATTTGTTATGTGTAGAGAGATTACCTTTGAATAGTAGATGAAGAGGTCTTCAAGAGAGATGAAAGCATACTTGATGTGCAAAAGTGTGAGAAAAAAAACACCTAATACGAAAAGGAAAAACAGATCCTTCAAGGTTTAGCTGTGTATTTATATCCTTAAAATACCGTGCGAAAAAACAACAAAACAAGGCATGATATGTAGAGTATTGGGGTTACATCAAAGTGACCGCTTGAAGTGCGATTCTTGCTTGTATTCATTATCTTGTCCATATGCTGATTCATGAGAAATCTGGATGAATTGTTCGAGATAATCAACCATATACGGTTTCTATGGGATCAAGCATGAAAACTGCATAAAGATAACGCTTAGATGACAAAGCAGTAAACCCGTATATAGATTGTCTTTATTCGAGCGTGAGAAGGCCGTGTAATGATATTTTAGCCGTTGGTCGGCAGGGATGAAATACCCACTAGTCGGTTGGCCCAGTTACACTCTACATGCTGGTGGATCCGTCAAGCATAGATTGTATAGCGTTGGCAACGCTGCTCGAGTAACCAGAGCAACACATTGACTGAGGCCTGGCTGTACACGATTCCATGTACCTGGATCTGCATGATATCGAAGAAAGAGTTCATTTCGATTTTTAAGGGACAGACGAGCAGCCGTATGAAGAAGAGATGTGAATTTATTATGAATGCTATTGCTACAGATAGATTACAGCCAATGCCATCTAATTGTCATGGTAATCGCCACTTTGCTCCATCTCAACGCCAAATTGTTCGTAAGTAACCTTGTATTTGAGTCGCAAATGTTCCTATATAAACCCTATGTGAGCATCTAGTGACCAGCTCAAACAACTGTCTCAACCTACCTTTTTGGGGTTCTCGATTGTGATGGTTTGAGTCACTGAATTCTCTGATTTAGGAGGCACAGAGTCAGAAGAAGCCGGACTCATCTTGAGATGCATAGATCTTGGTGCTGCCAAAAGTAATGTCATCTTATCCATGGGCGCAGTTGACTTGTTGGAATAGTAGGCCTTTAATTTCCATAATTCGCCTACTGAGTAGGCTTCTAATTGAATGGACAGGCCGTTCTTGTTGACCAAATTGACTATTTTAGACGTGTCAGCTCAAGCGCATTTGATGCCATACTACAATAATGACCAACTTACTGGATTTTTGAACTTTTGCTTCTTGAGGAACAGGAGAGCTTGATGTCGTGCGAGTAGTGTGAGCAAAGGTGGGAGAAGGTGATGTGGTATGATTGAGATGAGACAGGTTGGGGCTTGAGGGAGGAAGCGTGTTTAGCTGAATGGACTGTGATAACAAGTCAAAGGGGTCCATCGATTGCTGTGGTGTGCTTGTGTTGGTGGAAGATACCGTTGTCTTTTCGCCAAAGATATCTGCTAAATCATCCAAGGCATTCTTTGAGGAGGAGGGAGCAGCCGAGGGCGATGAGGATGAAGAGGTATTTTCAAAAGCGTCATCCAGATCAATCAAGCTAATGGCTTGAGGCGGTGCACTCTTGTCTGATAAGCTGTTGGTCTCGCTCTTGAATTTGCCGCTAATGTCGTATTCCGTGTCGTATCGGCCATGCTTGATGTCTTGGTACTTGAGCACAACGCCCTTGATGATGGACTTGACCTCGTTCAGTTCGTCAATCTTGTTGTCGTCCTCCTCGTCCTTGAGCATGTTCTTGATCTTTGGCAGAGCGCTTTCGCACGCATTCTTGAGCTCCTCCATTGTGCCTTCCTCTTCAATGACGTCGCCCTCCTTCATATTGTCCAGCATTTCGTACAATAGACGTGCTTTGTTTTGAATCTTGTGTAACTCTTCTGCAAACTTTTCCTTGAAATTGGTTTGATGTTTTTGATCCTGGTTACGGTCATTTTAGCACGCTAAATCATGCAAACTTCTCTCGCTTTTCCAACATACATATCCAGTCATGATCTTCATCAGCTTGTTGGCTTCCACGAGATCTTGCGGTCTTCCTCGGCGGATCAGCTCTTGCAGTTTCTATGCATTTGAGAGGATCTCTTAGTCTCGAAACAACAGCCCTAGATAACTTGTGTGTTTTCACTTACAGCTGACTTGGCCAAGCGGTCCTCTTCCTCCAATTCATGAGCTGATTTCAGTGTCTATTAGACATACATACAGCCCCCGTGTCAATTGAAACTTGTTGGAATTCCATCTAAGCGTGCCTTACCTCTGTAGGAGCTAAAGCGGCAATTGAAGAATCTCGAAGCTCTGGAAACTGGTAACCTAGGATACCATGGGTATCAGCCTCTTGTCGTTCCCATAAAGTGCATATGCTACGCCCTACCTTTGAATTTCAATAATCGGTACATGTCCTTGATGTGTCCCATATCCTCCTTGTATCGCGATAACTCGGTCAAAGCGACCTTCCATTCTTTGATCAAGTACAAGATACGATCAATTACAGGATTGGCAATGAATTGCTGAGGCGGAACAAAGTCAAAGTGATTCCATTGATTTTCTGGTGCTGACTGAACGGGATTAGGCGCATATCGAGCAGGCGGGCGTTCAGGAAATCGGCGAACGAGGTTGTTCAAGAACTCTTTGGATGCAATTTGAAGATGGAAGGGATATCCACAGTTCTTGACACAGTTGTCCAGCAGCTGAGGCGCGGGGTGAGTACAATGTGCTGGCAGGACATGGGAAAAACTTACGGTGAGAGCCAGCATGGCTTGATTTACTTTGGTGCTATTGACAAGTCGCACAATTGCCTGAGCAGCGATTCTTGGGCTACAAACACGGACTCATCAAACATTTACCCACAAGCACACACACGCATGGCAAAACACTTACGCACTGCCTTGTTTTTTGTTGATTGTTTCGCAAACTTCCATGTTTACAGCGAGATTAGGGTCGAAGCGAGAAGGGCTACATGCTCTCTCTACAAGACATAATTTGACAGTTGTTGAGCTCTTGGGTCGAGTAAAATTTTTTTCGGCAGTATTTTACCTATTAAACCGGGTAAAGAGTATGGCATTTTCTAATGATGTGATGAATGAAAGCAACAAGAGGCTGTGAATGCTGCTAGGTTCTATATGAATGGTGATGAAATGAGAGAAACAAGAGAAACAAGAGGAAAAATGGGAAATGTGGATTCTAAATACTTAATCCAGCCAGTGGGGGATTCGGGATTAAAAGGCATGGCATCATTGGCCAAAAGCATCAGTGTGTGTCTCTTTCTTCACTCTTTACACCTTTTTCTTGTTTTTGCTGATAAAATGGAAGCAACAGATGAATACTATGAGAGCGTCGACTTGCACATCAGATGGTCTGATAGACAGGATCTCATATTGCGTGTATCTCCAGACGAGACCATTTATACCATCAAGGAAAAGGTACCATTTTCTTTAAATAATGCAAAATAGAAATAGCTCAAACAAGACCATGCATAGATACGACAATCCTCTAGCAGGACAGAGAACAAATACATTAGACTGATACACAACGGCAGAGTGCTTGAAGACCCAAAGACGCTGAAGGAGTACGGCGTGGGGAAGATTGTTCGCACAGACTCGAAAGCCAAGTTAGAGCCACCGTCGCCAGTGTACTTTCATTGCTCGCTATCTGACTACACTCCAGAAACACCCAGCTCACAAAACGTACAGTATGCTATTCGTTGTTGTACCATGCGTTTGCAACTAAAACCGCCCATCGTGTAGAACCAGCCTCAAATGACTCCACCGACAGGATTTGATCGACTTCGAGAATCAGGATTCACAGAAGAGGATATACGAAACATACGAACCCAATTCCATAGGCTGCATGGCACAACATTTGAAGAGGGGCCGACAGAGGAAGCTAGGAATCTAGAGGAGCAGTGGATGGACAATACGGGCGAGACACTGCCAGATGGAAGTAGGTGTACCTTGATCCTCGGGTGTAGAGTGCCTTTGCTAATTCATTGCACCAGCTATTCAAGGCACATACAAGGAAATGATGTGGGGCCTGATGTTGGGCTTCTTTCTCGGCATCATATGGTTGTTCTGGTTTCGAGAATCCGTGTTTTCGAGACGACATCAAATGGGCATCGTTGCTGGTATCTTGGTCAACATCTCGTTTGGTGTGCTCCATGTTTACTATTAAATTTTACACTGTCCGCCTACAGCGTTTTATCACACCTTTTTTCTTTCCTTTCTACTTTTTTTTTATCCATGTATCTGATCATCTTTATCTGTGCATGTTTAATCATACTCACCATTCTAAGCATATGCGCTCAGCAATTGCACGAACTCCAAGCATCCGTGCTGGCCTATGGAAAGCTGAATCTACACAACAATAAAAAGCCTGCTACACGATGGGCTCACCACCTCTCCAAATGGACAGTGCCCAAGCACTACTTTAGCCATTTCTATGTGATTGGATTGATGACAGCCATCTTGTGTAGTGTGGAGCTGATTTCCTTGTCCAACTATAACAAATCCCTGTTTATAATGCAGTTACTGGATCGATACGACACTCGCATTGGCACGCATCATGTGTCTCGAGAGCAATGTGTCCTGGGATTAGGGCTGTTTACGCTCCATTTAACGAGACGAGTGTATGAATCCTTCTGGGTCGAGAAGCCTTCCAAGACAGCCACCATGCATGTATCCCACTACCTTACCGGCGTGGGCTTTTACGGTGCTATGGTACTCGGCACCTGGCTCGAAGGGGCTTCCAATGTGGAATCCAATCTCTCTCACCAGCAAGACACTTATTTCAATACGACATCCCTTGCCGCCATCGCATTGTTCGTGTATGCCTCGTATCATCAATACAAGTGCCACGCCATCCTGTCCTTGTTACGGCAATCCAAGGGCCAAGCAAGCAGCTACTCGATCCCCCGAGGAGATTGGTTTGAAACGCTGGTAACACCCCATTACTTTGCAGACATACTGGTCTATCTCTCGCTAAACATACTCTACCGTTTCCAAAACTACATTTTGATTTGCGGGGTGCTCTGGACAATTGTCAATCTATCTGTAGTGTCTGGCGAGACACAGCGGTGGTATCAATCGCATTTCTCGGCAGAGAAGCTAAATCAAGCCTTTCCTCGTGGTCGAAAGAGAATCATACCCGGTCTTTATTAAATAAAAGGCATTTTATTGTTAATCTTATTGTACAAGTGGTGAGTGAACGAGCGAGTGAGTGTGAGCGTGTGGCGAGTGGTGTGTGTGTGCTGTGTTGCACTGTAATTTACTGCAGAGGTGTGTTTTGAAAAGTGTATATATATCGCAATGAAACAACATGTCGTCTATTTGGCCTTGGTAAAACGATAGGTGAAACGCTTTCTAGTAAAGGCAAATTCACCCAATTTATGTCCAATCATCTCCTCAGTGACATGAACAGGCAAGTAGTCCTTGCCATTGTGCACGAGAAACTTGAGTCCAACAAAGGACGGTAAGATGGTACAGCTACGAGCTGTTTATGTGAAATGGTGATGAGAACAAAGGTCTGTGTAGTGTTGATGGCATCTATACGAACCTTGAGTGGCAATGGGTGTACCAGCTTGAACAGCTTGCTTCAAACCAGGGAATGCAACAAAGAATGGACCTTTCCAAGCGGCACGAGGCATATTGAACGAATGTTTAAAAAAAAGGTGACAAGGGGATATAACAAAGGGAATATTGAGGGGGTTGATTTACCAGATGTTGAATGAAAGCCACCCCCGGCAGTACTGTGCTTCTGTGACCATTTCTGCCTGTCATTGTCAAAGTTGCATTGATGGCCAAGGCAAATGTTGATCCACAAAAGGTACCAGATGCTGCGAGGGTCTAAGCAGGAGGATCCGTTGATTGAGTTTCTCGGAAATGCTCACTAGTTTAAATATGATGGTTGAACTGTTACTTGGCTCTCTCTGATGTTGAGTCATTTCATTTGTCACGAGCTGTACTAATTCTCCCCTCCTCCCCTCCTCCCCTCCTATTCACCAAATGACACAATGCTAGTACTCAATCGGCTCAGATCAATGCAACAATTCGATACTTTTTACAAAAATGTGTTTTTTTGTAATGGTTTTGAAGGAAAGCTTCTCTAAAGACAATATACTTGTTGTGAATCTGACTTTTCTACGATGCTTCGCAACAGTATGGATGGAAATAGTTCGTATACAGGCAGAAAGCATACTGGCATTACCTCCTACCACCTGAATATACGCAGTTCACAGCGTAATTTGGGTACATTTGAGCCATGATTTCTCGCGTTAGAAGCCATTTTAGGCCGCCAGAATAGCACCAATCTATTTCTCTGATCTAGCACTCACTTGCTGATACCATTGCTCCACTTTTTTGGGACCTCAAAGACATGGCCAAAAACCATGAGGTACCCCTCATGGTTTTCATCGAAATTCAAACGATCGCGTTTTTGACCACAAAAACAAAGACTTTTACTAAGGTGTATATTAAATCAAAATGTTTCCCTGGATCCAACGCAATTTTTGAAACTTTGGTTACGAGACCTTTATATGTAAAATCTCGACATTTTCGCTATAATGCTTATTTCATATTTTTGACTGTAGCTCAATAAGATTGTTCAAGACACTTATTTTAATTGATACCATTAGATTTGTATTGAAAAGTACTCCAAGAAAGCTTAAGAACAGATGCGATGACCGTCAGTTTTTATATAGTAACATCCTCAAACAGGCCAATTTTGGATCAAAAATCAACGAATCGGAACAGAAATGATAATAATTAAATAGCCGGCGGGGTTTTAACCGATTTTAATGCCTTCCTTCTTCTTCTTCCTCATGATGAGGGCAATTGATGCTTTTGAAAGCTATTAAGCAGGATATTGCAAATCAGAAAGCACTATATATATAAAATGTAATCTATAGAGTTTATTTAAATATGGTACAATATATAAAAAGAGAGAGAGAGAGAGACTGCAATCAGTCATTGACAATGTATAGATCTATCTAATGCTTGGCACCACTACGCTTCAACAAGGTAACTTCAGCCTTCAATTCAGGCAAAGCACGATAGCCAGCGGAGGGTTGAGGCATGTAGCCCACCTTGATCAAATAGGCAAGATAAAGACCCAAAAGCTCATCGCCCATCAAGGGTTGCTTGACGCCATCAAGAGCCAATACAGCCTGGGTATGTGTATCATCCAATTGAGCACTCTTGGTAGATGTAGGTAAATCGTCAAGGACAAAGTGAAGAAGAGGGAACAAGGAGTGATCTTGGGACTTGAGCGTGTACTCCATCAGCTTGTTTCTCCAGTCAATGTATTCAGTTTGTTGGCATTGGTAACCATAAGTGAGCAAGGAACCAAACATCTCATTGTAAGTGAAGCCGGCAGGATGGGTCACTTGAAGCACACCCAGCTTGGTGGATTCTTGATCGTGGTAAGCAGCACCAGCAACTACAGAGGCAACATAGTCAACAGCACAGCAGTTGATGTCGTTGGACATGGCAGGAAGATAGCCGAGTTCAACACAGCCCTTCAACAAACGCCAGATGAAATCATCCGTGTTGGTGACACCTGAACGAGAATCACCCAAAATGTAGCCAGGACGAACAATGGTGGCAGGCATGCCTCTGCTTCTAGCTTCCATAATCAACTTTTCAGCAACCCACTTGCTTTGACCATAGCCATTCTCAAGACCAGTACGACCACCTTGGAGGTCGTTGTCTTCAGACACAGGAGCACCGGTTTCGAGGAAAGCAGGTGTATCAAGAACAGAGGTAGAGGAGACAAAGTGGAACGACTTTTGACGTTGCTCAGTAGCTAAACGCATAGCCCACAGCGTGCCAACGACGTTGGGAGCACGCAATTGGTGGTAGGGGTAGACCCAGTGAACAAGAGCACCGTTATGGACGACGGCATCAGCACCAGAGGCACAGCGAGACCAGTCCTCGTCAGACAGACCGAGACGATCGCTTCCCAAATCACCACAGATGGCTTCAATGCGACTCTCCCAGGCATCGTTCCAGAGCAAATGATCGATGGAGGCTTGCTTGACACGTTGGAAGGCTGCAGCATTGTCCTTGGCACGCACAACACAGATCACCTTCTTGGTGTCCTTGTAGCTGAGAAGCTTGTCGAGAATGAATGCGCCCAGGAAGCCAGTGCCACCGGTCAAGACAAAGGTGCGGCCCTCGGCAGAGGGAGCAGCCAAAGGACCGTAGGACTCGGCCAGGAACTCCTTGGCCAAGGGCTCCAGATCAGCAGCGTAATCCGCGACTTCCTTCTTTTCTTCTTCTTGGGTTTGTTGCTCCATGTTGTTCTCGAGCAAGAGATCGCCGTTTTGCAGCTTGTTGACTTGACGAGCGAGACCAGCAATCGTGGGTTCAGCAAAGACGAGGCCCAGAGGAGCATCGACCTGGAACTTTTGTCTGATTTCAAAGATGAGACGGGTAGCAATCAGTGAATGACCACCAATGTCAAAGAAGTTTTCAGTGAGGCCAATGACAGGGTCAGAAGAGGGCAGGAGGTCCTTCCAGATGGCGTGGATCGTGGCTTCGTTTTGAGACATGGGAGGAAGCTCTGCGTTGCTAGCAGTCTCAGAAGCAGCAGCAGCGTTCTTGTTGAACTGGGCCGTGTCAGGGAAGGGCAGTGCATTCTTGTCCACCTTGCCGTTGGGAGTGAGGGGCATGCGCACCAGAGGAACAAAGACGGCAGGGATGGCGTAAGAGGGCAGCTTTTGCTTGAGGTAGTCGCGGATATGCTTGATCAGTCTGCGGAAGTGGTGGTTGGAGCGCACATCGTTCTCGTCATAGTCACCCTCGCCTTCCGTGGCACTGGCGAAATCCCCTTCAGATCCGTTCAAGTTGGGCACAAAGTAGGCAACCAGCGTCTGCTCTTCGTTCTTGTCACGACGCACCAAGGTGACGTTTTCACGGATACAGGGATGCTGGGACAAATGGGTGTCAATCTCACCGAGTTCAATACGGAAACCACGAATCTTGACTTGGTCATCAGCACGGCCCGTACACTCGACATTGCCGTCAGGACGGTAGCGGCCCAAATCGCCAGAACGGTACATGCGATCGCGCTTACCCAGGTAGAATTGCTTCCAAGCATCGCCCTCCACGCAGGACTCGTTCACGCCGTCGTCTTGACAAGGGTTAGCAACAAACCAGTTGGGGATGAACTTTTCAGCAGTAGCTTCAGGCAGCTGGAGGTAGCCTTCAGCGAGACCAGGCGCACGGACGTAGATTTCACCAATCTCACCGACACCACACATCTTGGTGCGGTCATGGCGATTGACAACCAGCAGCTGCACATTGACCATGCCCTTGCCAGCAGCAATGACTTCCTTTTGCGAGCTCAAGAAGGCAGGATGAGAGGAGCGAGCAGGCACGATAAAGTGAGAGACAGAACGCTGTGTTTCCGTGGTGCCGTACATGTTGATGACAGCGACATTGG
Organism: Mucor sp. M7501; assembly: GCA_037040325.1. NCBI lineage: Eukaryota > Fungi > Mucoromycota > Mucoromycetes > Mucorales > Mucoraceae > Mucor > Mucor sp. M7501. The sequence continues at coordinate 11,124 of JAXQGS010000293.1, read as the reverse complement.
GTGCGTACTTTTGGATACGAGCAGCATCACGCTTGGTCAAGATGTCACCGACAAAGAAGGCGTTGATCAGCGAGGGGATCTCGACTTGCGCATGGGAAGACAAGAGCTGGCCCATGGCTGGCGTCAGGTGGGTGACGGTAACTTGGCTCTTGTTCATCCATTCAGCAAGACGGCCGGGAATACCAATGTCTTCAGAGGTAGGAATGTGCAGTTCAGAGCCCAAAAAGAGAGGTGTAAAGATGTCACGCTGGATAGGGTCATGGGCAATACCAGAGAGCATGGTAAACTTGTCTTGGCTGGAGATGCCAAAGGTCTCGGCCATCCAGGGGTAGAAGTGAGTCAAAGAAAAGTGTCTGCCTCTGACGCCCTTGGGAATACCCGTACTGCCACTGGTGAAACTCAAGGTACCAATGCTGTCAGGGCCAATCACAATACCAGTGTCTTGAGATGCCTTGGCACGCACGCTGTCCAGCAAATCAGCACCGTTAGACACACCGCCAGACAAGTGGCCGTCTCTGCCAATCTTGAGGTTGGGGATCTCGCAGACAATGTGTTGCTCCTTCTTGATGTACTCTCTGACGGAATCGGCAATCTTACCGGCTTCTTGCAAGACAATCAAACCCTTGGGCTTGGCGACAGACAGATAGATTTCTTGACGAGCAGGAGGGTAAGCAGGGTCTGCGTATATACAAGCGTCAGTTTAACGTGTAGAGGCAGAAGTATACAGCACACTTACCGATTACACTAAAAGTAGCACCTGCCTTGAGCACACCCATGATGGCAATCACGAGATCAACACCTCTGTAGGCGTAAATCATCACTACATCCTCTCTTTGAATGCCATTGGCCACCAGATAATGGGCGACTGTGTTGGACGCATGGTGGATTTGTTGATAGTTGTAAGTGACAGTAGCGTCTGATTCATCCAGTGATTCCACAATGCAGGTACGTTCAGGGTGCTTGTTGGCATTGGCGGAGAAGATATCCGTGATGGCGCCTCGCCACTGTGACCAATGCAAATCAGAGGTGGGATCAGGCAGTGGAGAACCCTCAGATCCAGAGTCAGAGAGTGGGATTTGGCCCACAGCAAGTTCCTGCGACTTGGCACCCGTTTCAATCAGGGTGGCCAATTGAGAAAAGAGGTATTCAATGCGTCTAGGAGAGAACAAGATTTGGTTATATACAACACGGATGGAGACAGGACGGAGGAAGGAGGTTCTAAGAGACGAGGATTGCTCGGGAGAAGAGATAAACACGGTCAAATCTGAGCTGGCAGAGCTGCTGGCCAAATGGGTTTGAGAAGGTGTGTCGATTTCATTGTAGAAACGAACGCGGCAGAGGGGGCGTCTGCTGTCAGGGTCTGTGTCCTTGTACATGGCGTCGTAGAGTTGGTCAAAGGGCACTTCCTGCTCTAGGGCTTGCTGCTCGACCTGTGCAATGATCATCATAGCAGGCATTAATCACCACCCTTAATAACACGCACTTTCTCTATACTTTACCTCTGTCACCATTTGAATAATGCTCGATAGTGTGCTTGCTGGATCAATGTTGAGCCTCAATAAGAGGGGATTTCCAGTAGGAGATGAAGTGCCAATAGCGAATTCCTCATCGCCAGTGTAACGTTGAAGAAGCACAGAGAAGGCAGCTAAAATGACCGAGAAAGGTGTAGGACGAGAGGGAATCATGGAGACTTGAGCCAGGCTCAGTAGTGTTTGCTCCGAGAGATCAAATGTCTGAACCTCTTCCACAGTGCGGGCAGGCAATGGTCGAGGATAATCTGTAGGGACTTGAAGATCTGTCAGGTTTTGGAGACGAGACTTCCATAATGTAATGTTGTCGGCTGCGTTGACCATTGCTGTATATGTATATATATATGTATATAAAGAAAAGAAGAAGGGAAGAAAAAAAAAGAGTGAATCGAGATGGAGAAATGCATTATATAGACCCTCACAAAAGGCTACCTTCTTAATATGGTAATTGATGTAGAGATGGAAAGGCCTTCAAAGATCAACAGTCATTCTACTATACACTCCCCCCAACCCACTCTAAAATGTGTCTCGCACATATACACCCCCACGCTCAATAAGATCAAAATTCCATAAATGGTGCTACAGAAGATTATCATTTTCAAGATTGATGGTTTTTAGATCAAATCTAATTTTTGCATTATTTATGTGTCTATATAGAAAGTGGAGGGGGGAAATGTTGAAATATGCTTTAATCTTGTGCTGGTTTGGGTGCTGTAGGATCCGTGCTTCTGCTGGTGTCTTCGAGGTCGATATTCTCTGTAGTAGAGACCTTGGAATAGCTAATTCTGTTGATGGCCTTGTAGTAGCGAGTGACAACGAGTGCAAAATAAAACTATGATAGTTCAACATGTCAGTTTAACACTTATAGACATGTCGCCATGGCAACCCAACTTACATGCACCAATCTCAATACTACCAGCACAGCAATGCTGACTTGGCTCTCCATTCTAAACACACGATCATGTTCTGCCAATTTCTCTGGATCATCTGCCAACTCGGGCAAGCTGTGATCAGTGTACACAAACCAAGTAACTGCGAACCAAACAGTGGTGATCAAACTGACAAAGCAATCCAACCAAAAGATCATGGTATACCAACGAAGAATACGAACATTGTCCTATAGTTGAGGCTGTTAGATTGCATGTCGCCTTGCTCTATGGGGGGGGGGAATGTGCGTACTGTGTACAAGCCGTAGAGGCCATATGAGAATATCGCAATGGCAATGAGCGAGTAAATGTAAATCAAAGTGGCGAGGAAATCGCTGAAATCAAACGACAGGATGCCATAGAATCCAGAGAGTTTATTGAGCTATAGCTGGCAGTGTCAATACTAGAGCTTTTTCGCACTATGAGAAAACCAACTTACAATGCCAAATATTGTGATGAGCGATACACCTATATTACACATTCCAAATCAAACATTGCAGTTCAACCACTGATCCATTGTGTGCTAGAGATGAGGCTTCATTTACCTGTTTTGATGGGCACAAATCCACAGCACTGTCTTCCTTTTGAAAATGGCATAGTATTGTATAGAGAACAAAGGGAAGCTGCTTTGTATCTCATGACAAAATTTTGTTTATATTGTCATGTCTCGTATCAATGTCCGAAGTGCACAAATGTCTATATGACTCTCGCTCGCTCGCTCGCTCGCTCCACGGTTAATCCGTCGGTGCGTCTTTTTTACCGTTGAATTCGGCAATGGCATTTGGCTCTTGTTTTCCCGAATTGGCCATTTGTGTGTTTCATGGCCGCATTCAATGATGGCATTCCTGTGATTTTCCGGGCTGTATATATTATGATAGACACACAACAGAAGAGAGAGCAGCAAGACATGCCTGGGTTTCAACCCGAAATAAAGCAAAATTGCAACTGAACCCTTTTCTATTTGAGATTTCATCCTTCTCTTTTTTTTTCCTCTCTCTACTTTCCACACGGTCATGTCGTCGTATACAGGAGCAGACGCCTTGATACAGCTGCTAAGGGTGTATACGCCTATCGAAAACAAGGCTTTCCTGAAAGAAATCACACCGTTTGCCTTGACCGCCTTTCTCATTGTCTATGCCAGTCTACTCATCACAGACGGCTACTACTTTTTGGTATTCATCGTGCTTGGATTCTCGGCTGGCCTCTTTTATTCCAGCCACCAAACAGCACATGTCGACTACTCGCACTTTGAGAGGCATCTATCGTACAAGGAACAGGCCTTGGAGCAGGTAAGTAGTGGTGGAGGGGGCTCACATTTGCCATGCAACACAAGAATAACCTATAGTTTAATTAGTTTAGTGAAAGCCTCGAGCCTGCAAAAGAGGTCGAGCTCTACTACCCACCGCTGACGATTGTAGTGAATCAGTTGCTGGATTACGTTATGCGTGATTTCGTCTCGAGCTGGTGGACGCCCATCAATGTGCACCACGACCCCACCTTTGAGCGACTGGCCAGAGAGCGGCTGAATATTGTGTTTCTGAATGTGCAAAAGATCCTGCTGAACCAAGAGAGAAACGACATTGTCATGTCCACATTGTACGGTGTAGCCAATACGCTGATCATCCATATGGTAAGTGCAAGCATGGACTCCCTAGATGATTGACACTCATCCCGTTTTCTCCTTGTATTGCAGAGAGAGTGCAGGGCCTTGGAAGAGTCAGAGCTGTCCATGGACGACTATGTCGTAGAGAATCCACAGTCGCCCTTTGCTCAGCTGCTGTCAAAAGAAGAGCAGCATCGCCAGCTTCGAAGCCTCAGTCAGACGTTTCTCAAGCGCACGTTACCGGCAGCAGACAGAGATTCGCTACTGCTGATGAGCCTGTTCAAGGAGTTGCTGGCTACGTTTTTGTTTGGGGGTATATTGGACAGCCTAAGTGATCCTGATTTCTTGAATTGCTGGATCATTGACCTGTTGTCGGACAAGGATAAATCCAAATCCATCACTTCCACCGTGTCTGCAGCTGCTGTCATCTTGACAGCAAATGACAGCCATGTTGGGCTGGAAGGTTCTACTACTACGCTGGAACAGCAGCCAGATTCCATTCGAAAATCAACCGAGGATGACGATAGCGTTACAAGCAGCCTGGATCAGGTCACACCGCCAGGTACACCAGAGCCTGCTACCAGAGCAGCAGCATCGGCTCAGTTCAAGCCAGCGCCTATTGTCACTTCGCCAAAGCAGCAAGAGACTACGGTGCTTGCCTCTCTACAGTCTCCCCCACCACCTCCCTCACCGCTGGCCCCGCCCAGCATGATTTTCAGCCGAGGATCCGTCAATTTCACCATTATGGATATCTCTGCTCCCCAGCCAAGCGACCAACCACTCAACAAGACAGAACTGGTATACATTGTGCAGATTGAGCGACCTGCTATGGAGGATCATGCAGGCTCTGAGGGCGGCGGTTATGTGATTACAAGGAGTTATGCTGATTTTGAATGCTTCAATGCTATTTTGCACGCCAGACATGCCAAGCGAGCTGCTAAGCTTCAATTGAAACTGCCGCTGGACACAACCACAAAATCCTGGCTCAAGAAATCATCCACACAGCAAAAGAAAAGGGTGCCGCTGGAGGCTGTGGGAGCAGCGCTGGAGAAATACATTGACACCGTGGTGCAGGATGAAGAACTGGGCACAGATCAGATTATTTTACCGTTCCTGAGGAAAGAAAGACGCGCTGATATTGCAGAGGGTACAACCACGTCCTTTGCCGATGAATACAAGCACGAAGCAGCAGCAGCAGCAGCAGCGGCAACAGCAGCAGCAGCAGATCATACAGCAGCAACACCAGACACAGCATCTACCAGCAGTGGAAAATCGAGATCCTTGTTTTCTCGCAACAGCACAAGTAACCTCAATGTAGCCTCCTCCTCCCATCCAAAGATGGACAATACAGTGGCAGACGAAAGACAGAGCATGGACCATGACATCAACAACAAGTGGTTTGCACCAAAGACCAAGACACGACAAGGCTCCGTATCCAGCATGCAGAGTAACCTGTCAAAGGACAGCGCTATTACAGTGGCGAGAGAAGACGGCGAGGATTTTGAGGGCGATTCTGTCGTACTAGATGATGACAAGCCCAAGCGCCAGAATACCCCATCATCTATCAACAGCAGCAACACCAAGGCATTATCCTCAATGGATGTCGAGCTGCTGATTGAAACCACGTACGCTCTTGTGGTGGAGATCTTCAACCTGACTTCTTCCAACAACAAGGCGTGGATGCGTCGATCCATACTAAACTTGCTGAGAGAAATCGTGCGTCGTTCTTATGCGCAGTTCATTTCAGAGCAGTACACGGATTTCATTGAAGAGTACATGTCGCCTGACGCCATTGTGGGTATGCTGAATCAGTTGGGAGAGCAGTTTTGGCCTGAGGGTAAATGGATGCTGGACGACGGCAAGGAGCAAGTGCAGCGAACAGAGCAAGACAAGGAAAAGAGCAAGCAATTGGCAAGGACGATGCTGATGAATGAACTGATCCCCAACGCTGTTCGACAGCTGATTGGAGATCAAAACTGCAATACGGCAATGGATCGTATCTGGGCGCGCTGTCAAGACCCCAATCTCAACAGAGTCCTGATATTGCAGGTGATGGAGCGCATCATCAAGCCCATCTTGGGTTAAAAAGAAAATAAAACTGTATATATTTCTCGTTTATGTTTGGCAGTATGTGATATGTACATGCACAATTAGTAGCAAAACTACTAGCTCAGTCAAATTCCCTCTCATTATCCTACATTAGCTGTTTGATTCCATCCTCTCCTTTGAAAGCACTCGAATGAGCTTATGACTCTGTAGTATACATGCTCACCATGGCTGTACTCAGGGGCGATTTGCTGTGGGTTCTTGCAAAGAATATAGTCTAAGGTTGTTAGTAAAAAAAAAGTGAATCATCATGTGGTGAATCATTGGTACCAACCTCTTCCTAGTAGTAGTAAATCTCCCTTTACATGAATTAGTCCGTATTTCAATGGTAGAACTCACGAACGATCAAGTATAAAAGTGGACAACAAGAATCATTCTTACTTTTAATCACCAACAACAAGCATGGTTGTACTTGTACCGGTAGTATTTGCACTGACGGGCATAGTCTGTTGCCATGCAGCTAGATTTAGCGTGAAGAATGCTGCACTGGAGGCTCACAACACACTCAGAGACCGGCACAATGCCAATCCTGTCAGATGGGACACGACGCTTGCAAGACATGCTCAACATTGGGCTAATCAATGCGATTGGGGTCACAGTGATGTAAGTTTTGTTCGGTAAAGAAACTTAATACATGTTGATCTCTCTTATTAGGATCGTCGTCCATACCACGATCATTGTGGGGAGAACATTGGGTATGGCCAATCCTCTATTTCTGCTGCCATTAATGAATGGTACAAGCTTGAGATTGGAAATTATGATTTCCAAGATGGCGAGTCCTGGAATGGCGAAGAGGTCAGACATTTCACTCAAGTCATTTGGGAGGAAACAACGAGGATTGGGTGTGCTGAAGCCTACTGCGATGATATGGATGGTTACTATTATGTGTGCAACTATTATCCTCCAGGAAACAAGCGTAGTGCATATGTGCAGAATGTATTGCCAGTAGCATATGACCAGAAGTAATAAATAATTTGGATTATGATACAGTGATTTGTACCATCTATTACCGTGTGAAATTCCAAGATCTGATAAAGTAACCTCTCCAGCTTTAACCAGAGTAAATGTAACAATCAAGCAAAGACGTGTATCGCATAGTGCAATCACGAATATCACGCAATGAATAGCATGCTGTGTACCCGGTCATGATGCAGTGAGAACCTCCTCATGAAAGTCTCAAGCTGCTTATACGGCCAAGTGAACACAAAAGGCAAGCCATTTTTCTACTGTTTGTCAGACTTTACCTTCTTGATGGACTTGATATCGCAAATGGCAGTTCTCATTACAAATCAATAGATGGAAGCATCCAATGGAAAAAGAGGACCCCATCTTATACATGTTGATCGAGAATTAAGACACCCTCACAAGTTTTGACATTTATAGAGTGGGGTAATAAGGTTTACTTGCAAATGCAATGCCCACTATTCCACTCAAATGGGTATGGCACAAAATCCAAAATCAAAAGGCCATCTTTTTTTTGGAGCTAATTTGATACAGATAATCAAATCAAGATGGATAAAGGGCAAACAAACAAAGAAAGAGAAGAGTGTCTGAGTTTGTCTGCTATGGTAATCAAATGTGAGATTATCATCTTGATTCAAGCAAACCTGGATGGATTGATATGGTGATTGGCCATGCCAAATACGGTAATTAAATCACCGTACTAATGCCTGTGACTATGTGAAGATGATGATAATCAGTTTTGATGGATTGATTTTAGAGTTTCTCCCAAAATGTGATATATAAAACATTCCAATTTGCAAAAACCACTTCTATTCTTCTTTTCTTTACATAACTCACTTGTACTAAAACAAAAACAAATCATAAAAATGGCTCAAAACGGTCTCCAAGCTAACGGTAACAACAAGCCCAGAGAAGCTGCTGCTTCCCCTTATGCATCCAATGATCCCAATTCAAATGTCAGTAATTTTAAGATCATTGAATCCACACTCAGAGGTAAGCTCAATTCGACAGGCGGTTTTGGCATGCTTATTGATCTGTTTCTATACTATAGAGGGCGAACAGTTTGCCAATGCCTTTTTCACTACTGAAAAGAAAGTTGGTAAGTACATGTCATGTAAATCAACCGAAACAAATGTCTAACTTTTTTCTTGTTCTGAATCAAAGAAATCGCAAAGGCGCTTGATGACATTGGTGTCGACTACCTCGAATTGACATCTCCTGCTGCCTCTGAGCAATCTCGCAACGACTGTACCGTCATCTCCAACCTCGGTTTGAAGGCCAAGATCTTGACTCATGTCCGTTGTCATATGGACGATGCCAAGTTGGCTATTGACACTGGTGTCGATGGCCTTGATGTTGTTATTGGCACATCTAGTTTCCTTCGTGAGTTCTCACATGGTAAGGATATGGAATACATTACCAAGCAAGCTATCGAGGTGATTACATATATCAAGAGCAAGGGCCTTGAAGTGCGTTTCTCTACTGAGGATTCTTTCCGTTCTGATCTCGTTGATCTCTTGAGCATCTACAAGGCTGTTGACAAGATTGGTGTGAACCGTGTTGGTATTGCCGATACTGTTGGTTGTGCTAACCCTCGTCAAGTCTATGAACTCGTCAAGACTTTGAGAAGCGTTGTCAGCTGTGATATCGAATGTCATTTCCACAATGACACTGGTTGTGCTATTGCTAATGCTTATGCTGGTAAGTTGAAAAAAGATTATAGATTAAACGGGGGGAGGATCATGGTATTTACGGAGCATTCTTTATATTATAGCTTTGGAAGCTGGTGCCACTCATATTGATACATCTGTTCTCGGTATTGGTGAGCGTAACGGTATCACTCCCTTGGGCGGTTTGTTGGCTAGAATGTACACTGCTGACAAGGATCACGTCAAGACCAAGTACGATCTCACCAAGATTCGTGAAGTCGAAAACATCGTTGCTGAAGCAGTTGAAGTGACAGTTCCCTTCAACAATTACATTACTGGTTACTGTGCCTTTACTCACAAGGCTGGTATCCATGCCAAGGCCATCTTGAACAACCCTTCCACTTATGAAATCTTAAACCCTACTGACTTTGGTATGACTCGTTATGTCAGTATTGGCCATCGTTTGACCGGTTGGAATGCTGTCAAGAACCGTGTTGAGCAGCTTGATTTGGATTTGACGGATGAGGATGCCAAGGCAGTTACCGCCAAGATCAAGGAATTAGCCGATGTCAGACCTCTTTCACTGGACGATGTTGATGTCTTGCTTCGCTCATACCACCAAGCTAAGGCTGATGGTGTTCACACCAAGTTTTTGGAAAAGATTGAAAAGGCTGAACACATTGCCACCATCAGTGCTGAAGCATCTGCATAAACTCTCCATCCTATACATCCTCCACCATTATATATATATACAACATTATAGCCCTTTCCTCCCCCTCAAGTTTTTATTAGATTTTATCATTCTATTTATTTTGTAAACAAAAAATCTCTACTTTATCACCAACACCACACATTTTTTTGTACAAAAACACAAGCAATAAAAAATAATACACTCCAATCTTAGATCAATCCATCTTTTTTTTTCACATCTAATTTGATTTACTACATTTGGAAAGAAGATTTGCATTAAACCGCAGTTTCAAGTGTCTAAAAATGGTGTACAAGAAACGCATCTTTACCAACTACATCATCGTTCTTGTATAGTTGGATTAAACAAAGGTCTAGATTTGAAAAGGGCTGTGTGTGTGTGTGTGTGTGTGTGTGTGTGTACTCGGGATTGGATCTATAGTAAAAGTGCATGTGTAAGCTGACTGTGTACAATAGGCAAAAAGCTACATTTGGCCCCAGTGGGAGATGTGTCAAATTCACAGATCCTTTTCTTGATCATCGAGGGCTTTGCAATGTGCTTAAAGTGCAATTCAAGCCATAAAGGGAATAGCTAGAAACGACTGCAATTGTCATTTTTGCCTACTATGTACGATTGGGCATGAGCAGGCGTATTCGCTTTCTAAGAATACACGCACTGTAACCCACCTCCCGAACTATGGTGAAAAAAGTTGACCTTTGCTTCGCTACGGTGAATGCTGAATCTTACGAAATGAATCGATTCTGTTCATCGGTTGGACAATAAGTGCTTTCCAATAATAAGGGAATACTATATCAGAGTTGGGCGATAGACTTCTTCCCTTTCGCTCATCCGTCAAATAACACAATGCCAGTCGTTAATCGATTCAATACCTACTACAAAAACAGTTTTTTCATTGACTTTGGGTAAATCTGTTCAGAAATCCTCTGTAAATTTCGCGTTTTTTAATGAAAAAAGTGCTTAGTTATGCATTGTTTCGCTAGATGATAAACTGCAGACCATCACATTGGATGTTAATAAGCGCAATGTTCAGTGAGAAGCCCTCGAATGTATTTACCACTGTAAAATGAAGAGTTTAAGTCGCTTGTATCTCGCCAACGAAGCGCGATCTCGATCTCAGAACAGGCGCCATCGTGTTCTACGACCTGACATTAGGCTATGGATCACTTTTCAGCGGTTTTTGGGGGATCGAGTTGATCATCGATTTCTGGCCATTTCGGCCCTATGGTAGCAAGGGAAAAATTGATGATTTTGAATGATGGAGGTTTTCACCTCGAAAATGAAGTTTTCTACTAAGGTGTTCCTATGCTCAAAACAATCGTAGAAACGCATTGAAGCCTGTAAAAGTGTCGTTGGATCAATTTATTATAGTGTTTGTAGACATTTCCTCCAAAAACGTGTTTTGCATTTTTTGGCAGTTGCTCTCCACAGACTAAACTAATCGCTTTGAAATTAACACCATTGAATTCCTTGCTCAATTTTGCATGTATAGGTCTAGAGAAATACCTGTTGTTTACATAATAACATTTCGTGTAATTGTCCCTGAAAGGTTTTTGGATGTCCAATTTTTTTTTTTTTGTTTGTAAGTATGAAGATTTATTAAAATAAACTCATAAAAAATATTTAAAGAAATATGAAAGGG
>JAXQGS010000292.1:0-21411 GCA_037040325.1 Mucor sp. M7501 | reverse complement strand
GAAAAAAAGGTAATATATAGAAAAAAGATGTGCCTTGCTGATATAATAAGGAAAAGAGAGAGAGAGAGAGAGATAGACAGAGGTGATATATAAGAAAAATTAAGAGATAATATACGGGGAATGTTTAAAGTTGAAAGAGATAGTAAGCTGGTATTGTAACTTTTATCGACATTGCCATAGTTTGATGGTTTGATCTACACTGCCTGTCGCTACGACTGGACTTGTATGGCAATAAGCTATACATGTAACAAAGTGAGAGTGCGCATCCAGGGTTTTCGTGCATCTGCCTGTCTTTAGGTCCCAAATTTTGATGGTTTTGTCGTCTGATGCACTCAGCAGGTATTTGCCGTTGGGATGAACAACGAGTCCTCTAATCCAATTATCATGGCCGACCATTGTGTGTAATAACTGTCCATTTGTAGTCCATAATTTGATGGTTTTATCTCGAGATCCTGTAATCACATACTGGCCTGGTAACTGGTCCTTTGATTTGTTCTAGAGAGAGAAAAAAAAGTCATCAGCACACATGTGCCTAAAGTGTTTGAACTTCATGTATACTGTAAACAACATACCTCGTCTCCAATGAGCTCTTGAATGTATGGGTATGAAACGACGGGCGCAAAGATGGCACACTCAAGAACATGCTCATGGCCTCTAAACTCCATTTTTGCCTCTCCTGACTGAACATCCCAAAGTCTTGCAGTCTAATAGCGGCCCTGATTTAGTACCGATGCGATGCCATTTTTCAGTGCTTTGTAACCTACTTGATCATTCGATGCTGTCAACAGGTATCTGCCGTCCTCGCTGGGTGAGACTGATCTGACCCAATCCAAATGTCCACTCAATGTCTTTATACAGTACCTAAGCGCCCAGTATGAGGATCTCGCACATTTTGCTTGGCTATTACATGTGCATGCGCACGCTTACCCTGAGGAGGCATCCCAAAGTTTGATGGTTTTATCACGTGAGGATGAGATGATGGTATCGCCCGAAGGTAAATAATCAACTGAAGATACACTGTGATCATGGCCGTATAGAGTTTTGACACACTTGTAATCATTATTCACGTCCCATACTTTAATTGTGAGATCAGCTGAACAAGATACTAAAAGCATGAAATGTAAATAAACCGAGCAAATAAGCGCGCAATCCATTGCTTACCCAAAAAGTTCCCCTTTGGATCAAATGCTACATCCTGTACTGCTTTCGTATGTCCCTTCAACGTGCGCTCAAACTCGCCAGTTTCATAATCCCAAATCTTGATGGTGGTGTCCTCTGAAGATGAGGCTACGATCTGATAGATTGGATGAAAGACCACACGAGTAATAGGACTCCTATGACCTGTCATGCTCTGCTTTTCAGGGGGACGAGGGATCCAATCGACAGAACTTGTTTGTTTCCTGATAGGTGCATTATTGATTTCTTCTTGCATTTGTGCTGATTTTGTCTCTAATTCCATAATCTACTTGGCCCGTGTATAAGACTCTTGTGTTTCTGGGCTTGATGGGAATGCGTATGGTTATACCTTTTTTTGCAGCCGTATGACAGAAGTCCATTTTTTCTCTAGCAGACCTGAATACTTTTGCTTGGGGTCAGAGGTGAAATCTTCGTTATGTGTTTCAGATTTCAAGCTGTTGAACGATTCCGTAAAGCCACTGGCGCTCAAATAGTCTAAAATAGCCTTATGTCTAGTGATAAAACAGGTACAGAGTTAGCAATGTTTGACATGTAGAAACAAAGGGGTTAAAATGAAAAAGGGGGATGGGGGCCACCGCCAAGATGAGCCAATCCGTGCAAAAAAATCAACATGTAACGTGAACAGCAACTTACAGTTCGTCTTTCTGGCGGTCAGAAAGAATACTAGTCATAATGATGTGATGATATTAAGGAAAGAAGGGCTTAAGAGAGGGAGGGAAAGAGGAAAGAAAGAGTAAAGAGCAACCAAGAGAAAAAGAATTTTTCCCTGATATTTGTGTGTTGTGTATTATACGGGTGTGTGTGTACACAACTCACAATAATATGACGCACTTTAAATAGGATTTACTTGATTTACCCTCTCTCTCTCTATTATCACGGAAACAATCTGCGGAATTGAGCCGAGATTGTAGTAGCTATCCAAGACGACAGCAGATGATGGGCTTGTGTGTATGAAAGAGCTTTTGGCGTTCATCACTTTGTTATCAGGGTGCACTGCTTGTATGTACAGTCATCTGTGTGGATTGTCTCCATCATGATAATCCCCACTGCGCCTTGAATACAACATTGTTGCCAATACACAAATGTTGGATGTGAAACCAATCATTCATTGTGCTACTTCAGGTCCAAATTAATGAATCCAACATGGATCTACTATTACATGTAAATTAAAAAGTTCAAGTTAGAGAGCGACATTGATCTAAAAGCTATATGTTCATTAAAGAAATAGGCACTTTTGCCTCGCACTCTGTTTCAATCGTAATGACCAGCGCTCCACTGTACTAGCTAGTAGTAGTAGTACTAGTCTGTGTCATTCAATTAATGAGACGTTACATTACTATGAGATTGACATTTCCGGTGGGGTTGAGATTGCATTTTATTGATTTCAGTCAATGTAAAGCTGATCCTGGATACATCCTCATTTAGATGTTGTGTATTCCGAGAATGATTTGGCTAAATTACTAGCATGCTGTGATTGTTCCTGAATCTCAATCATTTCCTATAGACCACCACTCGTTGCATTCGAAAGCGAATCTAATAATTTGGAGTATTAAGATTGCTCAGACTTTGCTTATTAGGAATTCTTCACTTGCAAACCATACGTCCCTCACACCTACACGGTTCATATAGTAAGTGCCATTTTAGAAACCCCCATTATTCACATCAATGTCCTTACCTGGGTCTAATTCGACAACGTACTAGTCTTCCATGGTGATCCCATGAGGCTCCTTGTAAAGGGGGTAGATGCCACATGAAACATTTGACAGGTCCCTCTGTCTTGCGAGGTACTTGAAATCGCCAGTGTTGGTAGCATGGAACTCGCGTGTTTTCCTCTCAAAGAGCACAGCGACTATAACTCCATCCGTTTTGTAGCCATAACTAAGTTTGACGTTCCAATCAGGGTGAAAAGTGGCATACTGGAGGAGAAGCTGCTAGATGTACCCTCTGGCCTTGGGTTTTCTCATGAAGGTATATTCAAGGCATCAGAGCTGATGGAGATGGAGCTACTCACTTTGAACCACAGTTTCAGCTTAATTGGCTGCCAAAGATGTATGCATATGGTCCATTGCCGTCTGGGTTCCGACGGTGCTGATCAAACGCTTTAAAGCTATCAATGATATATCTTTCCATGTTCTATATTTCAAGTTGATCAGTATTCATTTCAAGACACTACAAGCTGTGAAGCACCTACTAGTACACGGCCATTGCAGCCATTTACGTTGGGATTAGGGATCTGTATATACACGACTCCAGGCACCAGAAGCAGTGATGCTTGGAAAAAGCAGATTGCTCTGCGGATTTTGCAGGATCAATGCCAATTGATCTATCAACAATTTCTTTGATTGTGTCTTGTTTGATGAACTCCATGTGCCCCAAGTGATTCAAACAGCACAATTTGCAATAAATGTCTCTGCATTTTGACTTGCATCAGCTTCAGCTCGGCGAGGCAGCTGCTCTGCTTGTAATTGTGCAAGTCTATGTTGATACGTGTTCTCAAAATGTTGCCAGTATCTTGCTGAGCCAGTGCACTTGCCAATCTAGGCTGAGCCCTTGCTAGCTCTTCTTCAAATTAAATAAGTCAGAAACTATGAAAGAAATAACGGAAAGAAAGAGATGATCCCTTGAATGATGTGAATTATAGCTTTTAAAACCATTTAATTTCGAATTAGTGTGATTTATCACTGTAAAATCAAGAGTTTAAATTGCTTGTATCTCACCAACGAAGCGCAATTTTGGCCTCAAAACAGGTGAAATCGTGTTCTACGATCCGACATTAGGCTATAAATCACTTTTCAGCAATTTTCCGGGGATCGAGTTGATCATCGATTTTTGAGAAATTTTGCCTTGTACTAGCAAGGGAAAAATGGATGATTTTGAATGATGGGGGTTTTCACCTCGAAAACAAAGTTTTCTACTAAGGTGTTCCTATGCTCAAAACAATCGTAGAAACGCATTTGAGTATGTGAAGGTGTCTTCGGATCAATTTACTATAGTGTTTGTAGTCCTTTTCTCCAGAAACGTGTTTTGCCTTTTTCGATAATTGCTATCCACAGACTAAAGGGATCGCTTTGAAATTAGCATCATTGGATTCCTCGTTAAATTTTACATTCAACAGTTTAAAGAAATACTTGCTGTTCGATTATAAAAATCTTGTGTAATTTCCCCTGAAAGGTTTTCGGATGTCCATTTTGTTGATCTGGAAGACCAGAGGAGCAGCAGCCTCTACAATTCAATCCCAGCATAGGCTGCGTTTTGCCCTGACATCTACCTTTTGTATAGTAAAAGACACTATATAGACATCCAATTGCTTTCGATACGCTCAATCTCTATCGGTACCACCCTGTAAATTCCAATTGTATGCTTCTGCATTTTTAAATCTGAAATTTGAGTATACATGTTAAGGGCGTCTCCTCGTTACTGGGCACGTTTCTTGGGTTCAGATGACAGCTTCAATGAGATGTTCTGCTATGGCTTTCTGAGCCGCATCGACAAGGATTGGCTATATCTGATGAACAATAAGAAAGGTTCTTACAATTGCGCGATTCAAGCCTAATCATATGAACTACAGCATACACTTATTTACGACCTTATTCAAGCCCTGGGGCTGCCAACCAAAGGCTGTACCATTTTAATAGTGTCCTAAGTTTCCAGGTTTTGCAAGTGTTAAATAGACGCAAATGTCATAACGGCAGTGCTTGTACTTTTACGAGCACACAGACCCAATTCCAGGCCCTTTAAAGCTATTCAGTTTAAGAATATTTCGATATAAGAGACACTTTCTTTTCCTCCCACCAGTCTCTTAAATTGAGTTATGACTATAGTGTATTTACAAATACTTGCGTAAGCTGCTGTCTACATTACACAGGAATCTAAAAGTTGTGGGAGCAAGTGGTGTAATATGGCAAATCTAATCAACACGACTCAATTAGAGTATAATGCTAGCTGATACTTTATATGATGAACGTTGTACAAAGATAAGCATGACAGTAATCAGCTCACTCAACTGTGAATATGTGTATGTGCCAGCGCAAGAACTATAATAATCCAATATGATGAATCACGAGCACTATAGTCGCTCTTGCAGAACCTGAGTATACGTGCCCACACAGAGAGACCACCTTGGTGATATAGTCAGATGTTTCTGCCAAGTATACAAAATCCCCTAAAGTGGCAATTATTTTACAATGAGCAATAAAATTGCGCAATTGTTGGAAATATGAAGTCAGGGTGTTACAACGGTATTGAGTGATCAACAATGCTTGATTGGGGATGTTTATACTATAAGAATGAAATGAGCACATGGTGAGTAGCAGTTGTCTATACTACAACTGGGCATCAACAAGAGATCTTGTGAACCAAGAATTAGATTCATCAAAGGACACATCTAAATCTCCGGGTAGAAAAGTGGATATTCAGGAACAAACTGTCCAAAAGCTTAAAATTGCATATAATATTACATTTCGCTAGCAAAGACAACCACGATTCAGCACATTGCAAAGATCAAATTAACAATTCTATCACTTGCATCCACTTTTTGCATGTTAAAACTAAAGATTTTAGCATGCTGGTTTCGTAAATCCAAGACATAATGTGATCCTTGAATGCTTCCTTATTGGTATGCTTCTCTCGGGATTCACAAGAGAGATGTTGAATCTCCTTTTCAACGAAATGCTTTTGAGATGCCATATAAAAACTTCAAGAAATTCAAATCATGTAGTAAGCACCTTTCTTTTATTTACTTTTCATACTTTCTACTAAAATGTCTGAATCAAAGCCTCTTCTTTCAACTGTTCCAACGAGACAAGTTTATTTAGCTTGTCCTGAAACTTTTGATCCCTTATACCACAAACCCACAGAGCCTACTAGCATGAGACATCGCTGCCCATCCTTTTCACAATCAATTCGCTCTGTAGGCCCTGATGATGCCGAATATATCCCACCACAACGTCGCAACTCGCACGACAGCATTACTGAAACACTACACGATTTCATGGATGACATTCAAGAAGAACAAGATGATGATGATGATGGCATAGTCAATGCAAAGACCAGATCAAAGCGCCAACCAACAGACAGCGTTGCCTATGTTCAACGCCTGGAGAACTTTTTTGATCTCTTTTCATCATCGCTCTATCTTGAAAATACTGTTGCTGTCGCTAGAGATCATATGGGTATGTTGCCCTGCAGCACAAAAAAACTTTTCTTAAACAAAATGTCTCATTATGTTCTTCCATATTACTTTTACATTTAGCCAATGAACGAACCTACTTGGCCTGGGTTAGAACTAGTTTATCAACGATATCTATCGGTGTTGGTAAGTACATAAGCTCTGAAACCTTGCGTGAATGCAAGTACCTGAACATGTAACACTGACAGAAACATCTCCTGTTAATTTTAGCAATTACACAGTTGTTTCGTTTGGACAAAGACAAGCTAAAAGACCCCGAGATGGCAGATGATTTGTTTGCTATAGGAAAACCACTGGGAATAGCCTTTATTGTCATTGGCATGTTTTACATGGTGTTTGCATTTATTCGCTATTTTCATTCTCAAGTGGCCATGACAAAAGGTTATTTTCCTGCTAGTCGCGGCATCGTTATTGTTGCATCGACTGCTACTCTCACTGCCCTTCTTGCCGTTTTCATTGTCGTTTTGCAGAGACATTAGACATGTTCTTATAGAAGAAAGGTTTTTACTGATTGCTCTGTGCAAGTAGGTCTCAAGAGCGCTGCTATACCTAGAGACAGGCACAGTTATATTTCTATTCAGGGATAAAGCTATAAACAGTGGGAAAAAGTAGATGCGACGAATATGAAAGTGTATTTTACAACTGTACATAGAATCGCCCAAATTACACTTTCCATCATTTGCAACCCTCTATTAAAGCCACTGTTTTGAAATCATGACCCCTTAATGCTACTACATGGCTGAAGTATACATCGGCCCTTCCTCTTCCTTCAGAAGAGGCAGTGTCATTCAACAATGTCTTAAGTTCTTTGCAGGTTTCGCTGTGGTAGCTGTTGCATACGCCAAAGCAGCAAATGTAATCCACGTGCTCCTGATAGTATCTAGTATCTAGCTTGAAGACCTTGTCATGTCATACTGGATAGTTGATCCAATGGTATACATTTTCTAAAGACGACATCACGGTATCTCAACCTTACAGTCGCTAACCTATATCTTATTTCGAGTGATATGGCATCTGCTAATTGCAATAGTGCGGCATAGCTAATATTGATCTTATTCATGCGCATTTGTAAGGTACGCATACGGACGATCAAGCGCCTGAATAGCTCTCTGATGTCGAATTGAGCAACAGATTATTATCCAATGCAGACGCAACTAGAATTTGGCCAATCTTTTCACCTCAAATGTGTTTTGTCATTCCACATTACTCTCCTGGACAATTGAATGGCTATATTAATAAAAAGAATCATTCAAATAGAATATTCATACATACGGCAGTATTTGAGAGAAAACATGCTAAAATTGCGCTTTATGGAAACCCACGTACAAACTGTCCGAGAGTTGGTAAATGTGTCACCATGATGGTTCTGCAGTTTATATTTATAGAGGTCTGTCATTTGTTGTTTTTTTCCCTCTCTTTCAACAATTTTTCACTTGTCAAATAAAAGTAAATGCCCAGCCCTCTTGTGGTAACAATTGGAATCAGGTATGCCAAAAAAAAGTCAATGCATTTGTAACATCTAGTTGTTAATACGGTTTTATCGATACAAAACAGTGGGCCCTCATGTTCAGGCAAGACGGTAAGAAATAATATGCGATTGCAAGAATGCAAATTATGCGAATATCGCTTTTCTCATAGACATTGACATCTCGTAGACATTAGCGTTGTTGCTCAAAAAGTTACTGAACAAGGTTGTCGTTATTAATCAAGACGAGTTTTTCAAGGTAACTTATTCTGCTTGCATCCTTGTTGAAAAAAACGCTGGGAGAAAGTTAGTAATACAGGGTGATTAGTCAGACGATCAGATTCCTGTTGATGAGAAAACAGGATTAGCAAATTGGGATTCACCTGGAGCAGTTGACTTTAAGAGCTTGAACAGAGCCATCAAGAATGCAAGAAAGGACCCTTATTCGTTGCTTCAAAAGAAGGACAAGCCATTGCAGAACAATCACCATGGATCAGATCTGTTATCACTCGAGGACTTTAGTGACTTGACGACCGAATTAGACGCTCTCAAGGATATCATCTTTGTCATTGTGGAAGGATTTCTCTTGTTCTGTGATAAAGAAGTGTGCGACAATCTAGACAACAAGTTCTTTGTCAGAGCATCAAAGCAAATTTTGAAGACAAGACGAGAAAGCCGGAAAGGATACGTTACATTACAGGGATATTGGGTGGATCCTCCAGGCTATTTTGACCGCATTGTGTGGCCACAGTACATTCTTTGGAATGACCATCTGCTGCATGATGAAACCAGAGATCCATCGATTCAAGTGCTAGACACCGATGATACGAGCTCAAAAGATATCACCAATGCCGCCATAAGGACGTTATATCAAAAATACAAGGTGCATTAAAAACCGTCCATGTCAATTTTGCTTTTTTGGGAATGGGGAGATGAAAAAGTGCATCGTTCTTTCTTTACTTGTTTTACGATAATTACACTCGTTGATGGAACCGCCTCCGCGAAAGCGTCTAAAGAGACAAGAGAAGCGCAGAGCACAAGGTCAAAGGATTGACTTTGTGGTCAAGTCCTTTTCAAAAGAATTGGTGCTCAAAGTATTCAGTTTCTTATCTCTTGAAGACTTGATACAGTGCGCAGCAGTAAGCTTGCATTGGTCTCGTATGGCCAACGATGAAATGGTAGCATGTCAGGATCCGTTGACAAGAAGGTGCACAACTAACCTAATTAATAGCTATGGAAACCTTTATTCATCAGACGGTTCAGAGATCCACTGTACAAAGAGGACAATCGATCACAGTTTCATTATAAGCGACGACGTACTTCGGTGTCAAGATACAATGGAAGCTGGAAGAAAAAATACCGAATACATCACAACTGGCTGCTAGGCAACTGTTCTATTGAGGATATAGTGAATCACTCTACTACCTCACTCTCTCCAAACCACCTGCAATTTACACATGACATTGTATTCACAGCACAAGAGGGTACATCAGCGATCAATATGTGGAAATACCAGAAAGGCACAACAACCACACCACACTTGATCCAACAAGTGCAATCCATAGAGCAGCCTGATACCACCGAGATTACATTCATGAAGCTGGTTGATGATGATGCCAGCAGTAAAAAGCATTTGATAGCTGGCTATTCAAATGGTGGATTCACACTATGGCAAGTGTTGGCAACAGAGGTGATTGAAGTGGCGAATTACTTGGCTGTATCTGCAACACAGACAGACCGGGTTACATCCATCGGCATGGCACTTCCAATGATGATAATCTACACAGAGAGCGGCAAAGTCAATGTATTTCGGATCAACCCAACTGCCAACTCGCTTGAATTGATACATCAGCTGCAGAGTCCGATGCACTGGTCTCCTGTTACCGTTGATATCCACAGATACCCAGGCAGCAAAAGAGAGCTCTGGAAAGTAGTGGTGTGTTTTGGGCTGTCGGGTGGAAACTATACGACTTCTGTGGGCATTCAAGTAAGTACAACTCACAATGGGACATGATCTGACTACCGTGCTAATGTCATCAACAGGAAATGGTACTTTCTTCTGACGCCATCTTGTCGTCAAGGCATGGATTCGCACTAAACTCGGAGCCTTTGATACCATCTGGCATTGTATCATCCGCATCCGGCAACTGTGGCAGTTCAGAAAAGATCACAGCCATGACCTTCTCCCCGCCGTATCTCATCACAGCACACGCAAACAACACGATGAAACATTACACAGTGACAGACAACAAAGACTCGCTAGAGATTTCGTTCAAGCAGACGCTGTATGGACATACCTATAGAGTGGATGCCTTGGCTATAGACGCATCCAAGAGAAGGCTGGTGAGTGGTGACCGATCTGGCATCAAAATATGGGATTTGACGACACGGTCAGGGGAATGTCAAGTTACTATTGAGAATTACGCAAATCAGTCTGCTATGAATGAACTGCCTGATGCCAGGATCAACACACTAGGGTTCGACGAAGATAAAATCGTCGCTATTATGAGCTTATCAGAGGGCTCTTTGGTTAGGTCATGGTCTTTTGACTCTTGATGAAGCCAGTGCTTCATTGTCATCTCACTTTGTTGCCACAATGAACGTTGGATTATAAAAAGGAAGGGAAATCACAATCAATCTTGTCTCTCATCATCATCATCATCATCAACTCACCTACAACACCATGTCAACTCCCTACTTGCCTGAATGCGTCGCCAAGCTGTTCAACAAGCCCAGCAATGACCACCATGATTTGGAAGTTCCAGTGGCAGTCAAGGTGGACGATATGCAGCATCAGCATAATCCAATGGACACCACCAGATGCATGAAATGCACTATTGTCAACAAGATTTCGCAATACACTCCCCAGCTCCATTCAAACTTCAGAATCACATTCAAGGCTCAACCCAACTTGGACCTGCCTCTCTATCATCATTCAGCTGCCAACTAAATAAAAGCCTACATATCGCATTATTCATTTTATTTCCACCATGATCCCTTTGCTCAATTAATCTTAGTCAGCGTTTTTTTCACTGCCAGATTGGCATTAATCCAGCATATAAATTTTCCCCACAGTTTTGCACCTTTTTTTCTTTTATTCAATACATTTACAATAAACAATGGATATTCAAAATCTCTTTAGCGTCAAGGATAAAGTAGTTCTTGTTACAGGCGGTTCTCGTGGTATTGGTGAGATGATTGCCACTGTAAGTTGCATCGTGATGGGGAGAGTGACCAAGAGGCACTACTAACATGGAGCAGGGTTTCGTCCAAGGCGGTGCCAAGGTGTACATTAGCAGTCGTTCTGCCAAAGCTTGTGATGAGGTACAGTAGCAATGCCAGTCGATAGACGAGTCGAGTGCTGAGCAGTTCAATTAGGTTGCTGCCAAATTAACTGCCTTGGGCCCTGGCCAATGCATTGCTTTGCCTGCCGATTTGCAAAATGTCGAGGACATCAAGAAGCTCGTTGCTGAATTGAGCAAGCGTGAGACTCGTATGTATGGCTTCAGTGCAAGTAGTGTATGGATACTGAGGGATTTGTAGATTTGGATGTTCTGGTCAACAATGCTGGCGCAACATGGGGTGCTTCTTTGGACACCTACCCTGATGCCGCCTTCCAAAAGGTCATGAACCTCAATGTCACTCGCATCTTTACCTTGACTCAAGCCTGTCTCCCTCTTTTGAGAGCCAATGCTACTCAAGATATTCCTTCCCGTGTCATCAATATTGGCTCCATCAACGGCGAAGCTGTAAGTTTTGTTAGTACTAGATGTTGGATCATAGCATTGACATTGTTGCATAGCCTCCTGGTATGGAGACATACGCCTACTCTGCCTCCAAGGCTGCCATCCATCACTTGACCCGTCATTTAGCTGGTAGAATGGGCAGAGAACACATTCTTGTCAATGCCATTGCTCCTGGATCTTTCCCATCAAAGATGATGGCTGCTACTCTCAAGGAACGTGGTGATGCCATCATCAGTGCTGTCCCCATCGGCAGAGTTGGATCTCCCGAGGATGTTGCTGGTACTTGTATCTACCTCTCTTCTCGTGCCGGTCAATACACTGTTGGTGCTGTTATTGTAGTTGATGGCGGTGCTCTTGTATCTTCTGCTAGATTGTAATTTAAAATTGTAATATAAAGTAAAGCAACCTTAGGAGCCATGGTCTCTCTGAATGCGCTTAATTGTGAAATTCCAATGTATTATAAAATCATTCATCCTATGAGATCCACCACAACAGTTTGTCTCGGTAATCAGATGCATAATAAGTTGAAAGATAAAGGCCAATTGTGATAATATCAGAATGTTTATTTATTTACAATGAAAAAAAAAATTAAATTAGTTATTCACTAGAGACTTTTTGGTGCTTTTTGTTGGGGCCATCGTTCTCATCCTCCAATTTCCTCTTGCCCAAATTGCCTGAGATTTGGTAGGTTGCTGCGTAAAGACCGTAATTGTTGATGTTGCTGTAATTTGTCCAAATTACTACTTTTTCTGGTGCTTGTTGGGAGTGCTGGGGCTGTCATGTTCTTCGCTCTCCCACTTTCTTTTGCGAGTATTTACAATGTTATTTACAGGTGATTTAGGTTGTGTTGATGCAGGAAACCGATGGGTATTACTATTTGCACCATTGTCAATACAATAAATAATCTTAACTCGAAAATATGGGTTGGTGAACATTGGGCAGGAATTGATATTACCTTGGAAACATCCTTGATTAGTTTGATGTCTGTTAAAGACATCTGGTTTCCCGTCTTCTCTCTGTCATTCCCATCCTCCAACTTTCTTTTGCCTGGATTGCTAGAGAGCTGGTAATTCACTGCAGAAAGGCCGTACTTGTTGACATTTCTCCAGATTTGATTGCTCTCCTCTTTGTCCAAAGTAACAGTTCGATGTTGGAATGTTTTTCAAATTGCCGTTCATATGGCACCTACCTGCTCGATGCTTTGACGAATACTGCCAGCCAGGCTTCCTAATTCACAACAACTGTCTTCTGTTACCTAAAAAAATATGGCTGTCAGTACAAATTATCTTACCAAAATATAGATTTGCCTGATAGTACCATTGATGATGATTCAAACTTTGAATATCTGAATTTTCATAGTGCAATGAATTTTCTAGGAAAAACTCTTTCCTCATGCCATGCGCAGAGTTGATTTTCCTTTGTAGTAAGAAAACCAGGAAGCAAAGCTATTCATCAAGAGCTTGGACTTGAGCTTCACAATCGTGAATAGGGATATTTAAAGAAAAGAATGATAAAATGGTAAAAGAGAAATAAAACTAGACGCGCGAGACATGCTTTTTAAATCAGACACGCCAAATTCAGAAACGTTCTCACGAGCACATTGACCGACTTCTGATAGATCTTGCCGTTTCAATAAAACAAGTAATAAGATAAATCAGTTAAAATTAAGGATATTTATATACTTTATTTACAATGAAAAAATTAAATTAATTATTTACTGAAGACTTTTTGCTGCTTTCTACTAGGTCCATCGTTTTCCTCTTCACACTTTCTTTTGCCAAGAGTATTTGGAATTTGGTAAGCTGCTGCGTAAAATGGAGGAGAAGTCAAGCTTTCAGGGCTCGAATGTTCGTCTTCTGTCAATTCGCCATGAGAGACATCACCAGGTTGCATTTCATCTGTAGCTGCTTTACGATAGACATCGCCAGAGAGTATTTCTTCCATACTAAAGACATTACCATATAGTATAGAATTTGTCACATCTTCAAGAGGAATACCACTGGGTAGCGTTTCATCTGCAATTCCTTCACGACAGACATCAGCAGCAGGTAATATTTCATGTGCGCTTTCTTCAAGAGGGACACCACCATAGAGCAAGGAACTTGTGATTTCTTCATATGGGATATCGCCATAGAGCATTTCGCTTGTAACCACGCCACGAGAGACATTACCTTGCAGTATTTCATCTGTAGTTTCTTCCCGAGAAACATTGCCATGGAGTCGAATTTCAAGTGTGCTTTCCTCAACAGGGACACCGCCGTGTGGGATTTCATGCGCGACCTCAGTAGTTTTAGCCAATGACAGAGCGTTGTTTGCTGCTTGGATGTCGTCGTTATTGGCCGCATAGCTGGTTGAGCTTGATGAAGAGTTGCCATTTGCGTCGGCTGGTGCACTTGCAAAGTTTCCAGAGAGCAACTCGCTTGTTTGAGCCAATAGAACTTGTTGAATGTCAGCAGCATTAAGGTTATTAGGGTCACGATTGGCAAGCCAGGTCAAGAAAGCGGAGGCACCATCCGGGGTGTTGCTAGCACCAGTTGCAGCGGCATTATCCTGGGTGTTGTTAGCATCAGTTACAGAGGCGACTATAATTGTTGATCACTTACATTATTATCAATTCCGGTCAAATCAGAGCTGTCATCATCAGCAGTGACTGAAGTTGAATCAGTAGTACAATCAGCGGCAGGAGATGGATCAATTGCATTGTTGTTGTTTTCTGTCAAGTCGACGAAGCTGTTATCAGCAGTAGTCAGATCAGGAGCGTAGGTAATGACTGGCGAGGGTTCAGTTGCAGTGTTGTTGTTATTGCCTGCAGTCGAGTCGAAGCTGCCATCAGCAGTAGCCAAATCAGAGGCGTAGGTAATGACAGGAGATGGATTAATTGCAGTGTTGTTGCTGTTGCCTGCGGTCACGTTGAAGCTGCCATCATTGACAAGTGGAGCCCAAGCAGGAGCGCAGGTAATGACTGGAGATGGGCCAATTGAATTGCTGTTGTTGTAACCTGCAGTCGAGTCGCAGCTGTTATCAGCAGTAAATAGAGCCAAATCAGAAGCGTAGGTAATGGCTGTAGATGGATCAATTGCAGCATTGTTGTTGTTGTTGTTGCCTGCGGTCAAGCCGAAACTGCCACCATTAACAAGTGGAACCAAAGCAGGAGCGCGGGTAATGACTGGAGAGGGTTGAATTGCAGTGTTGTTGTTGTTGTAGCTTGCAGTCAAATCGAAGCTGTTATCAGCAGTAGCCAGATCAGGGGTGTAAGTAATGACAGGAGATGGATTAATTGCCGTGTTGTTGCTGTTGCCTGTGGTCAAGTCGAAACTGCCATCATTATCAAGTGAAGCCCAAGCAGGAATGTAAGCAATGACTGGAGAGGGTTCAGTTGCATTGTTGTTGTTGTTGCTGCCTGCGGTCGAGTTAGAACTGCCATCATCAACGAATGGAACCAGAGCAGGAGCGTGGGTAATGACTGGAGAGGGTTCAGTTGCAGTGTTGTTGCTGCTACCAGCCGTCGAGTTGAAACCGCCATCATCAGCAAATGGAGTCAGGTCAGGAGCGTAGGTGACGATTGGAGAGGGTTCAGTTGTAGTATTGTTGTTGCCTGCAGTCAAGTCGAAGCTGTTATCATCAGCAAATGAAGCTGAAGCAGTAGCGTAAGTAATGACTGGAGATGGATCAGTTGCAGCGTTGTTGTTGTTGCCTGCAGTCGAGTCAAAGTGGTTATCAGCAGTAGCCAAATCAGGAGTGTAGGCAATGACTGGAGATGGATCATTTGCATTGTTGTTGTTGTTGTTGTCTACAGTCAGGTCGAAACTGCCATCATTATCAAGTGGAGCCAAATCAGGAAGGTAGGCAATGATTGGGGATGTAACAGCAGGCTCCTGTGGTTGTTGTGGTTGTGGTTGTTGTGGTTGTGGTTGGTGGTCAAGGGCATTGGCAGCAGCAAGTACACGGGCAAAAGACGAGGTGTCATCTTCTGGCAAATCACCATCAAAGCTAAAGTACGAGTTGATTTCGTCGTCGTCGTCGTCACTGTTCAACTCTTCTTCCTCTTGATTGACAGGGCCGAGCTGCTCATTTTGTTGATTGGCAGGGTCGAGCTGTTCATTCTGTTGATTGAGCCACCAATTGTTGTTTGTAGCAGCAGCAGCAGCAGCATCGGCAGCAGCATCAGCAGCAGCCATAGCAGTTGCAGCGTTGTAGTATTCAGTAGAGTTTTGCACATTCAGGTAGTGGAATACGTCTGTTTCTTCGTCATAAGGGATAATGCCATTGTCATCTTCTGGCAACAGCTCTGGAGAAGGTGATCTCGAGAAGAATTGCTGTAATCTTTCAGCGGCATTAAGAAGACTACGGAAAATGACAGTTTTTTTCAGCATAAAAAATTCAACTCGACAATTGAAACTTACTTTCTGATCACTCGACGTTTCATGATACGAATAGGGACACGGAATCCAGGTCGGTTTGCTCTTCGTAGAACTGAGTGTTCCTGACTTGCAGCCAGCACACGCTTGACAAACTGCTTGTTGATGTTCTCCTCCATTGTTGAATATCGATTTTTTTTTTCAGATAAGAAAAAAGGTGTGTTTGGTGCTTTTCCTTGATTTGCAATGTCTTTAATCGTCAATTCAGCTGTGTAGAGACAAACAGCGAAGTCGGATAGACGCAAACAAGGAAAAAGTGGTTTTGAATTGAGAGAGAGAGAGAGAAAGAGAAGAGAAAAAGGGAAAAAAAGGCAATCAAAAAAGTGGGGGTGATTTTATTTGCAAAAAAAGAGCTCTCTACGCGGCTGTTGAATCGATAAGCGTCGTGTGATGATTGCTCTCAATTGCTCTTGCTGTGCTATTCAAGGTATAGCATAGACCAGTTGTATATTCTCTCTCTCTCTTTACAATCCAGGACATCCGTTGATATGACACGCTCTTAGTTGGCTGTCTTGAACGCGCTGTTGAAATAAAGTTTGATCCATGACTGCATGATGGAACAACAACAAAAATGTGGGGTTATACAATTCATGCTGGCTCCCCGGGATATATATGCTGTTTCATCATGACAATAGACGCGCATCGTCAAGGACACGTTTATCAAGTGGTTGCAATACCAACCAACTGGTACCTGAGCATCTGCAATTCAGGTCCCAACGCCCATACTAGCATTTCATTTGCTTCGGACGCTTAATTTATTAGAAACAGAAGGATCCACACACCACCAACAAGAAGCACAGACCATGTGGTAGTGTAATAATGTGCGCAATTTAGATTTTTATTTGACTTTTAGAGTTGATGGCTGTGGCTAGTCCAACTCTTTTCTGGCCCATGTCATACACGAAATACGCAGATCGCAGCACAGTGCCGCCAAATACAAACGTGTTGGACTTGTCAAAGTTGTAAGTGATGCCAAACGCACATTTGGGATTATCGCTGCCAAACAGGGGCAGAACCAGCTCTTGCATGGTCATTTCAAGTCGCACGGCGGGTTGATCTGACGATCCCGATGAAAATGCCAGTTCTACCTTGATGTTGCTGTCCTTGAGATCGCAATCCACAGTGTAGAGATCCGAGCTCAAATCAATCGATACCGACGTCTTGTTGGTCACCTTCTTGACAATTTCGTCTGCCAATTCCTTGTTGACATAGCTGAGTGTCGTGCCCGTATCCAGAATGACAGACTTTGTGTTGTCCTTGGTTACAATATTGCTGCTTTCGTTGTTGATACGGACATCTTGCAATTCAACCGACCAAAATGTGTAATCCGAGCTGCCTGTCTTGGGATTCGTGTTCTTGACCACCGGGACATAATGAACATCGCCCGTATGTTGCTCTTTATCGATGCCGCCAATCATCATTTGCTCTTGATCAAGCGAGATGGAGAACACGGGCTCTGAGATGAGTTTTTGGCTAGCCAAGCTAAAGACAAATGGATCGTAGGCTTGGTCTGTATCGCTGTTTGCGGTCAGGGCTGGAAATGCCAATCCCAAGATGCCATTGGCTTTTGTTGCTAGCGAGATAATGCCATCTTTGGCACTGTTGGCAAGACCGATAGGTTGAGATTTAACTTGCTGCTCTGTATTGGCTACGAGATTGACAGTTTCCTTGACATAACTTCCTTCAATGGAGCCAGCTCCGTACTGAATTGAAAATGCCAGATCCATGGATTCGAAGGTGGAAGACTTGTTTTCCTGGAATTTGCTGTATGGACACTCGTCTTTGGGACACACGCTCGATGGCACCCATAGATCGGCACTAAATGCAATGACGTATGATGAGTCTAGCTATACACATAGTGTGATACGCTTTGGTTAATTGCCTGTAATTTACCTGCCAGTGTCTACTGTCACCAAGAACTCTTGTGGGGGTGTTCCAATGTTGACCTTTGTCAAGTATTCTACTTGATCTTGGTCGTAGAGAACATATTTGCTGCTGGTGGCTGCTCGCTTTCTAATGTGTGGTGTGGATTTTCGGATCAGAGGCAGTCTGATGGCATTATTTACAATCGGTTTGGCATCATTGAGTGGGAGACATGTACAGAAAGAGATGAAAAGAATGAGCCCAGATATATACAACATGGTGGCAATGTAAGAAAGAAGAAGAAGAAGAAGAAGAAGAAGAAGAAAGAGGGGGGAGGCAGAAAATAGACAATTTATATTTTGCCCTTTTATAGCTTGGATATTATTAGGACCATCCAGGCTACACCATTTCATTCCAGTACGCTAAATTGCTTCACCATTAAAGATGTGCCTTGATCCTTTTTTTTTTACACCCAATGAAACATGCTCAGTTGCACTTCTTTATAGACTGATTGGAGTTTCAACGTTCACTGTGCCTTGACTCGTTCGAGACATGGGTTCTGTTACACATCGTGAAAAAGCCAAGAGATTCTGTATATTTTGGGTATCAAAAACAAGGGATACTAATGTAGACAATTAATGAAAACAACAAGATTCGCCCTCAACTTGTACAAAAATGGTTACAAAATGTCAACATGTAAGAATGATCGACAAATCCCATCTAGTCGATTTTGTGCGACGAAATGGCTTATATACCTCTTTGCTCCTGCCCTTTGCTATTATATATAGCACCATGTATCGTACGACACATCCAGTGGGCCTTACTAGTAGGAATAAAAAGAAAAAGGAAAAAGAAGGAAAGAAAAAGTGCTACAGTGTGTATATACAATGAAACTTGCTTTTATTGGTAATAGCGCTTAAATGATTAGTATTAGTGGTTAGTAGGGTTATGTATGTTGTTCAGTATTGGTTGACTGTGCTGTTTGTATTCAAAGAAGGTGCAAATCCCATTTGCCTGTGCTCCATGTCAAACACTAAATACAGTGCTCGGATCACCGAGTCCCCGAACAACATGGTGGGCGCTAATGTTGGACAAAGCGAGAACACACACCGACGAGCGTACTGGATGCTGGTGCTATCCACAGGCTCCACCAACTCGTTGACTGGAATCGTGATCCGTGTAGTCTTGTCAGTGTCAGATGCCGAAAATTCAAACACGACGTTAAAGTCGTTTCCATCCGCAAATGCGTAATCGCAATCAATGGGGTAACAGCCAGATCCGGGATCCAGTTCTCGTGGAACTTGGCCAGTGATGGCTCGCATCATGGGTTTGATGTACTCTTTGCTCATGTACGAGAACGTAGTGCCTGTGTCGATTGTGGTGATCATACGAGGATTGAAATCAGAAGAAGAGGTGATGAGCGTGTTGCTCATAGCAGATGTCAGTGACACTGATTTTGTGTCTATTTGCCAAAACGTGTATTGTTGTGTCATAGGGTCAGGGGCGACGGGTACGTAGCTCAAATTGCCAACGAAATCAGACGTATTCATACCACCGAGAATGATATCGCCAGCCCAGCCATCTTGGTATATGGAATTGGTGCAGATGGAAAAGATGGGTTCCGTCAGTAATTGATTTGCGGCCATGTGGAACGGAACAGAGGAGATGTAGCCTTTCTGTAATGTAGTGTTGTCTGGGAAAGAGAGCCCTAGGATACCGTCCGCACGAATGCCACTGTAATTATTGTCTACGGTAACAGTGTCTTCAGTGGATGTTACTAGTCCAAATGCTTGATTCTCTACGCTGATGCCAGCTAATGTGACATGGTCAGTAACGAGGCTGCCCTTTGCATAACCGCCAGTGTAAGTGATGCTGAAATTACTGTGGCAGTTTGTGAATGTAGATGATGCTGATGCGTTGAAATCGACAAGAGGACATTGAGAAGCAGGGCAGTCTAGTGATGGGACCCAAAATTTCGGGCTGTCGCAACGACATGTGTTGGCCAATAATGTACAGCAACTATAGAGCATTTTTTGTACATACCTGCCAGTGTCTACAATGACGACAAACGTTTGAGAGGGGGTGCCAATGTCGATATTGACAAGGTATTGAACTTGATTGTCGTTGTAGATGGATGTCAAGCCGTAATAAGATCGCTCTTGAAGCATTGCATTGCTGTGGTTACTCGTGCTGTCATTTACAATTCGAACTTTCTGAAATGGAAGTCGTGCCACGGTATGTGTGGGATCTACTATGGGTACAGCATGCACGTTCAACATGTTTAGTGCTAGACATAATAATAGCTTTTTTAGAAGCGTGCATTTCATAATCTATATAGTGTATGTGTGTGTTTAATCAAAGAGGTTGTTGATACATAAACAAAAAGATCTCTATTTATATACATCCCGGACTTTTTAGTTCACTCTATTTTGGTAAAAGATATGCCAAGATATATACAGGAAAAAAAAATGTCTTACATGTCCATTACAAAGGGGCCAAGTCGTGCTGATTTTGTTTCGCCGTTATTATTGCAGATCCCCATGGATGATGGTGTTTGACTCAACTGCATTTGCAAAGATAAGGTAAATGGAATGAAAGATTGATGCATCACTGTTTTTTAACGATGATGGTCAAAAACATAAACATAGACTCAAAGTGTATGTGTTGCCTTTTTCCTCCCTCCATCGATTTGCTTATACATGTTAAATTTCTAATAGAGATGCTCACTTGCAAATGGCCATCCATGTTGTAAGTTAATCAAACCAAGATGGCTCAATTCCAATGTATTTCATCAAGTTTCTTTTTTTTTTTCTAGCCCACCATCCATGATTTATATCATCATCGACTTGAGGTATCCAAGTCAACAAGCTGAACTTCAAGTACAACGATGGCAGAAACAATTTGTCCACCAATGTGTCAGAGTGATGTGCTGGTCCAAGTGAAATACGATTCTCTCATCTGTGCAATGAATTAACCACCCAAAAGCAATCTTATTTGTAGTTGATCTTTATTCAATACTATTCAATAAAATTTATGTAATCTGAATCTACTCATAAAGTGCTCAACTGTACAAACTGTATGCCCTGATGCCGTACCGTAGTTTGTATAATAGCAAGCCTCGCCCATCTTTGAAATGTCAAGCTCACATCAAATTATGCTATGATAATAGCTAACCCAAGATTGTCTGCCAAATATAGCAACAACAGTAATAATAATGCCTGTTATTGCTCTGTATCAAGATCTGATGCAAGGCTACAAAGTTAACCCAAATGTACGTATGAATACATGCCTTTCTCTATGTAAATCCAATTTTTTTATATGCAAAAATAAAATGCTGCTGTTGTTGTATAATTTACTATTGCTTTTATCATGTTTGTAGAACCATTAAACCGTGTTTTATTACAATAGCTACAATGATCCATCTCACTTGCTGTCCAGCCTTTCAGCCAATCAGATCGCTTAGATGGGCTCGGCACACACAAAAATCCTAGAAAAAAAATGCGAGGGTTTCCCTCTGTTTTTTCGTTAGGCGGG
>JAXQGS010000291.1:0-22734 GCA_037040325.1 Mucor sp. M7501 | reverse complement strand
ACTCTTTTATTGTAATGTTGTCGACTAGCCGTTCGATCTCGCTACTACGCTGCTCGATGGCGGTCGTGTTGCCCTGCGAGTTTTGATCCAAAATATATTTCTTGGTCGTTATAGGATTACAGTAGATGAGATAGATTTGAAAAGCCTTATTCAAGACACTATTAAAACGATTCAGCCCTTAGTAGTCAGTAAATAAGTGTATGTTGAATACAGTCATCAATAAGTGTGCCTGATTATCACTTTATTCGCGCAATTTGACAAGAACCTTTTTCATTGTTTATCAAATATGGCCAATTCATGTCGATACGGCTCATCAGAAAGCCATCATAGCAGAACATCTCATTGAAGCTGTCGTCTGATGATCCCAAGAAATCCTCTGCCCAATAACGAGGAGGGAGACCCTTCATATTTATGTTTTCAAATGTCAGATTTCAAAATACAGCAGCATGCAATTGGAACCTATAGGGTGGCACTGGCAAAGGTTGAGCGTAGTGAAAGCAAAATTAGACGATCATAGCGTCCTTTTACTATACAAAATGTAGCTGCTGCCAAGGTAAAACACCAGCCTGTGGATGTTCATTTGAATCCAAGTGAATATTGCAATAAACACATTAGACTAATACACGACCCCTCTTTATCAAATCTACTCTTTTCATTTTGGAATGCCTTACAGACATCATTGATTCCAAACCCATCTCAAATGTGTGATTGATACGAAATGACACTAGCTAGTGTTATGGGATCAGTAAAGCACTCGTCGTGTCGAAGATTTTTTACAATGACGACCCAGTTAGGCACAACA
Organism: Mucor sp. M7501; assembly: GCA_037040325.1. Classification (NCBI taxonomy): domain Eukaryota; kingdom Fungi; phylum Mucoromycota; class Mucoromycetes; order Mucorales; family Mucoraceae; genus Mucor; species Mucor sp. M7501. Next base: position 21,932 of record JAXQGS010000291.1, on the reverse strand, counting down.
AGAGCTTGTACATATCATGTCTCTTGATGATAACGAAAATATATTTTTGTTACTTCTAGCATATAATAGGCTTCTTTAGCAAAAAAGATGTGTTATTATTTATTAATTAAAAAAAAAGAAAACGAAAAGGCTATTCCTCCTCCTCCTCCTCCTCCTCTCGACGAATCACAACAACAACTTGCTGTTGTTGTTGCTCCAGCAGCTCCAGTTGCTGTTGCTGTTCTCGCAGTTCTTGCAGTTGCTGCTGCTGCTGTTGTCGCTGTTCTTGCTGCTGTTGCAGTTGCTGCTCTTGCTCTTGCAAGAATCGTTGCTGTTGCTGTTGCTGCAACTATTCCACTCGTTGCTTCAGGTGTTCTTCTACAGTTGTTTTTAAAGAAATGGCAACAAGAGCTTCAAATGAGAAACTTGATTCATTGCAACTAGAATCTTTCAATCTTACCAGCAATTTTCTTTATATCTAATGGCTGCATGTTTTGTAACAAAGGAAAAAAGAGGTGAATGGGCATAACAAGTTCAACTGATGCCTTTTTATACCTTTTCCGAAAACTGTTGTGATAAGATCGATCATCGCAAACGAAATGATTAATTGCTTTAGTAAAATGCTATACTAAAAACATGAATAGATAGAAAAAGGGTGAAACAAGTCGCCACTGCAACAATCTATCAGTCCTTGGTATACTGTATACAACAAGGAATCACGCCCAAGAGGCTTTATAATGTCTGCCACATGGTAGACAGTCTGACAGGCTTACAAAATTTGTGGACATTGACACATCTATACTGTATAATGACAGGATAGAGCCAAATAATGATCCTTGATCTTACTGAATCAAACTTGTCCTGATTCATTTGCCAAATTGCTCCTTTTTTTGGGGATTTCTTTTGCATTGTTATGCAACAGGAGAATCTATTAACATCAAATATCAAGTCTAAAAGCTATAGCTCACACAATCGGCATTTGCGCGAGCGCTAAAAAAACCCATTCATGCAATGGATTTACGTGTTGAGTTTTACTGATGGTATTACTACTTTATCTATCATATGCATACCTTTAGTTGATGTACTTTTTCGAAAGTAAACATCGATTTCATGCCATCAACAAGTAGCAAAATGACCCTTTCCAAGTGTTAAACTTGATCAGCGCGCCATCCAGGATTTGCAAAATATTTAAAATGATTTGACCCTTGATTGGTGGTAAATATATATATAAATGTAGTTCATGTAATTAGAGTTCAAGGGTAGCCTTCTTCATCAAATATGGGCCAATCCATGTCGATGCAAATCAGAAAGCCATAGCAGAACAACATCTCACCGAAGCTGCCTTTTGAATCCAAGAAACGTGGCAAATAACGAGGAGAGATCCTTAACATGTATTCTCAATTGTCAGATTTCAAAATACAGCAGCATGCAATTGGAACTTATAGGATGACACTGGCAGAGATTGATCGTAGTCAAGTCAATTAGACGTCTACAGTGTCGTTTGTCAGGGCAAAAAACAGCAGCAGCCTGGGCTGGGATTGAATTTTAGTGGTTGTTGTTCCAACTGGTCCTCTGGATTGACATCTGGACATCCAAAAACGTTTCAGGAACAATTACACAAGATTCTTCTACTTGAACAGCAGGTATTTCCCTAGACCTATACATGCAAAATTGAACGAGGAATCCAATGGTGTTAATTTCAAAGCGATATCTTTAGTCTGTGGAGAGTAACTGTCAAAAAATGCAAAACACGTTTTTTGGAGGAAAGTCTAAAACCCGCATAATAAAGTGGTCAAAAGACACTTTTACATGCTTCAATGCTTCTCTGCGGTTCATTTGAGCATAGGAACACCTTAGTAGAAAACTTCATTTTCGAGGTGAAAACCTTCATCATTCAAAATCAACGAATTTTCCCTTGCTAGTACAAGGCAGAAATCGATCATCAACTCGATCCCCAAAAGATTGCTGAAAAGTGATTCATAGCCCAATGCCAGGTCGTAGAACACGATTACACCTATTTTGAGACCGAGATCGCGCTTCGTTGACGAGATACAAGCAATTCAATCTCTTGATTTCACAGTAATAAATACATTTGAAGGCTGCTTACTGAACATTGCGCTTGTTAACATCTGATTTAATGGTCTATTGTTCATCATCTAGCGAAACAATGCATTATTAAATCCTTTGTCGAAATTCTTGAATGGATTGAATTAGCTCAATGACAAAAACAACATGGTTTTTCAGTATATTATACGATGACACAGATCAAGGTAGCACTTTATATGCAGCCGTGTATATTTCATTAGCCACTTGTTTCCTCAAAAAATCGACCAGAGGCGACGCTTCCTTGAACTCAATACTGCAGTACATAATATACACATCAATACACACAAGATCCAACGTGAGCACACAAACTCCTACTTGCCTTTCATTGTCTACAAGGATCGTCTCAATCGGCAACAACAATCTCGATGTGCTCGTCAAGAAGCAACCCTCCCATTTCCCTTGCTTGCCATCTTGCAACAAAGGAAACTCCCATTTCAATGGAATGTCATGCTCCTTGCACACCTTGATGACAATCTTCAAGATGGATCCCAGCAAGATGTGGTCCAACGAAGCACATACAACAGCACCGTCTTTGACTACTAAAAAGTTGGACGCCATGCCTTCGTACAATCGGTCCTGGTCATCCATCAGCAAGACTTCATTCACATCCACAGGCTTGTTTTTCTCGAGTGCTTGTCGATCCCTGACCCACTGCGAGTCCTTGACTTCAGGCGCCTTTCTCTCTTTTCTCTCAATCTCGACCTTGACACGTTTGTTGGGTGGGATGCTGGGTAAAGCAGCGAAATGTGCAGCAAAGTAGGGTTGTTGCGTCTACACGTAAGAAGGTACATTTAGTATAGCCTCGAGTAAAAGAGGATATAAGACACGACTTGCCTCAAAAGAGTAGGTTGCCATCAATGACACCTTTGCTTCAGAGAGATGTTCTGCATGTGTGGTCGCATCTACCTGACTATAGTATGCCGTCAACCCCTTTCTTAGCAACGGAATCACCTTGGCTTCAAACCCCACAGGATCTCGCAGCGATGCTAATGCTTCATTGGCTGCTTGTGTTTGAGATGATGTCTTGCCCTCAAATTGGATTGATGACAAAGAGTTGGTCATACGCGTCATGTGTGTCTTGAGCTCGACGATGGCATCTCGATGTACGGTGCGCATGCCTGTGTAGGCGCCTATCATTCAATCCATTGTGAGTGTTATGGCTGCTGCTGCTGCTGCGGTCCGTAGTAGTGGTATATCTGTAAACGTACCACTGGGATAAGATAGGATAAACTCATTGAATGAACAGTTGCCTTGGGTGATTTTGTATTGAAATTTAGTAGGATCATTTTCGAGTACGTTGGTTTGTTCAATGACGACTAGAGAGAGAGAGTGCTCAGTGCAAGATGGAATGTGTGTGTTTGGAATACTTTACGTGTAGTTGGAACTGCTGACATTGTTGATCTGTATCTGATAAAGATAGAAGCAGCAGTAGACTTGAGTAGAGTTTGACCAACAAGAGAACAAGAAGAAGCGAGTGAAAAAGACAGCAGCATGAATTTAATTTTTGTAAAATGAGAGAAAAATAGGCTAAAAGGGGCTGATTGGCTCATGGGCTATTTGTAAACACACACCACAATGTGCTAGCATTTTATCTTGTGGATTCGGACCAAGTGGCTCTTGAAATAATACCTGTTGTACGTGCGATCACACTGCGCGCAATACAAGTTTGGGCTATTGATGTCAATGACTGCATCAGGGTTCACAATCGTGTGATGATGCAGCACCATACAATGCACCAGCTTGCAATGGTCGCGGTAGTCTTTGAGTGTCTTTTTGGTGACATTGCATACACTGCAGTGAAGGTTGGGGTCGAGGGGATCAGGGAAATTGCTGAAATCTCTCTGAGGATATAAAACAATTTGATGTGCTGCTTGCAAATGAGCGAGGTAGTAAGACTTGCAGCTGTAGGTTCGCTTGCATACACGGCAGTAATGGTTGGGATCATTCACATCTGGATCACTTTCGCCCATGGTGTGGGCTGGCTTGCCTATGCAGTGTTTCGCTGTGAGGTGGTATTGGAAGCTGCATTTGGACGAGAGCGTTATCTTGCAAGCTCGACAGTAAAAGTTGGGGTCATTGACGTCGGGTTTAATTGCATTGATTTCTGCCAGTGAAGGAGCCATGTTGTGGACACGAATCAGATGGGCCTTGAACCATTTATTGTTGCTAAAGCTTTTATCGCACTTGGCACAGTGATGGTTGGGATCGTTGATGTCTGGTTCGACATCTGGATTGGCAAAGACCTTTGCAGGTTTGACGCCGTGCGCTTTCCAACAATGCCGTCTGAAGCCCTTGATGCTCGTGTAAGAGACATCACACACGCTGCAGTAGTTGTTGGGGTCGTTGATGTTCGGAACGGCAGTCAGTGATCTCACAGGCTTGTCCAACTGATGCACTCGTCTGTAGTGACTAATGTAGTTGGTTCTTGAATTGAGTTGACGATCGCAGGATTTGCAATAATGGTTTGGTTCTTTCCATTCTGGTATAATGTCTGGGTACTTTGGTGTAGATAATGATTTGAGCTTCATTTTGTGGTGGCGAGTGAGATGCTGTCGAAAGATGGTTCGGCTCTTGTAAGTGTATTTACATGCACGGCAATAAAAGTTGGGATCCGTTTCATCTGGTTCTGCTGGCTTCTTTGGTTGCTGTCCAGTATTGGATCCAGTGAGATCCACCGTGTTGTCTGTGTGTGTGTATATATGCAATGGGAGTTACTATGTATATGGTATGTATATCATAATACTACAATTTTTACCCTGAAGAGCAGCAAGAAGACCATGTTTTGCTGGACCTTCTTGTTCAAGTTTAATGTTGTAATTCTCTTCATCCAACATGCCTTTGAGTTGAGTTTCCTCAAACTTGACGTGGTGGTGGTGTTGAGCGGGAACTTCTGGCTTGAGATTACTGCGACTCGTGGTGGTGGTGGTAGCTGCTGCTGCTGCTGCCTCATCTCCTCCTCCTACCACTTGACTAGTATTGGCTCGTGCAAGATATGATTTATGGGTGTCTTCTGCTGAATGTTTGCTCTTGATGATGGTGTTGGACGCGCGTAAAGGTCTCGCTCGAAGCTTCATTTTTTTTTGCAGGATAAAAAAAAAAGAAGAGATTGAATTTTGATTGTACTCTCTCTTTTTAACAATGCACACAATAACAACAAGCCACATTGCGCCAATCAATACTACTTGGCCTTGATTTTGCATATACCAAACCCAATCAAGCTTATATACAGAGCTTACCAGGCCTTGTCTGTTGCATTGCATATTGAAAGTATACCACGAGTTGAAATTTGATCCAAAGCCCATGCTTGAACATGGAATCTTCTTGCATGAGGAGCTCAGGGGCAACCAGCTATGACATTTCGCATTCAGATGAACAGTTTGTAACGATTGAATCTATCAAATAAAAAGATATGAAGCAAATGTAAACCAAACTAGTCAATTCACACCATAGCATCTTTTAATTTGCAACTACCTTGTGGATTTGGTTCTAAACTATTAATGCGAGTCGTACCTAGAAGAAATGCATGATCAGCCATCATAGTGGTGGTGGTGCCTAACTGCCAGGTGAAAGCAATTGTTTAGTGCTATTCTGGCAGTCTGAAAAGGCTTTCAACACGAGAAAATTCACATAAATATACTTTTACGTTGCCATGATTTCGGGTAGTCAGAGCCAATACAAGTATGCTGCCTGCCCATGTATGAATTGCTTTCAACGAGTCAGATCTGAGCAAGTACAAATGAGCCAGACCTACACTTGAGGGACTTTTATTAAGGATTTTCAATAGACATTGGGAGGATAACAAGAGAAATTTGCGCATAGGATGGGAATACATTGACGCCCAAGTTTCAAATGGTAACAGCTATCAATAATTGAGTGGGTGTTTTTTACTTGATGGTTTGAAAATTTCATCTTCTAGCAACGCTTTGCGTAATTTACCCTTTACAATGTAAAATTTAGTTGACTCAAAGATCCGCGAATTGGAATATTTCATCACTTGTGTTGAATACACTATTTACATTTGATAGTGGCACTTGCATTGTTTTGCTCTTATCAGTCTGTGCATACATGTCGTCAAGGAGAGATCATGCCATATTGACCCAAACGATGCATCATCAGCTCAACTGGCATTTAAATAACAGTAATAGAGAAGAGATCTAAATACAAGATCTCGCCCGAATCTCGCTTGTATACTACCAACACAATGGGCTCACGGTTTTTGGGATTCTGCAAAAACTCCTTTTGGCATGTGTGCAACAACAAGCTTTGGGAATCGTATAACCTTTTGCCAGACCTGAATAACAAGACAAATAAAGGTAAATTAGATGAAGATGTCTTCTTTTTCGATATAAATTGTACAATTTAGGTGCGATATACCATCATGATATGTTTTCTTTATCAAGACAATATTGTCTAAACATACAATAAAGCAAAGGATTGCGCAATAAAAAAGTAACCATAACAAGGAAAATTAGGGTTGAAAGTTCGTATCACAAACCTCTCCCAACAAGCCAATGGAGTTTGCAATGCAACAAATGATGCCACCCACTCCGAAAATTATGCGTGAAAAGTCAACTATTGCACAATTCAAATTCCAGATGGTGTAAAACTGAGGCTCCAAAGTATGAGCAAGGACATCATAAAGCGAAAAAGACGCCATATCACTAGACTATTTTCTGTGTATTGTTCAACCTGTCTAGAAGAGCATGTGCATTCCCATCCTATATAAAGAGCTTGGCTTCTCATGGTCTCTTTCTTTTATTATCATTCATACAATCACATTTCTTTTTTATATCACTAAATGACTGAAAAATCAACCAAGCACGATACAGACTCTGTGGTGAAGACTACTGAAAATGTGTTTGCTGTCAACAATGGCGAGAAGGCCTTTTATGAGAACAGTGACATGGAGAGTGTCTCTGCTGATAGCTATGACGAGGATTTGGAATGGACACCGGAAGAAGAGCAAAAAGTACGCAACAAACTCGATCTCAAGCTAATGACATTTATGCTGGCCATGACATTTGTCTTGAACATGGATCGAACCAATATCTGTAAGTCATCTTGTTTCTTGTATCATCCAACATTGTTATTCATTGGCATCTCCTACATGTTCATAGCCAATGCCATTTCTGACAATTTGGCCGCGTCTCTCGGCTTTACCAACGACGGTGTCAATACAACTGTCCTCATTTACTCTTTTATCTTTACCGTGTTTACGCTTCCCTCCAATGCCATTGTTAAGCGTATTGGTGCTCATTTATGGATCCCCATCTTGATGAATTCGTGGGCTATCGTTACCTGGGCACATGCCTTGGTCCATAATTTCAGCGGCTTTGTTGCAGTGCGCATCTTTATTGCAGTAACAGAAGCTGGCTTCATTCCCGCTTGTCTTACTTACTTGACTGGATGGTACAAGACTACTGAATTGGCAACTCGTCTTGCTTGGTTTTGGGGTATTCAAGCCTTTGCCTCTGCTTTCTCTGGTCTGATTTCATTTGGTGTCTTTCGTATGGCTGGTATTGCTAATCTGGAAGGCTGGAAATGGCTCTTTTTGTTGGATGGTATCATGACTCATATCGTGGGTATGATTGCGTTCTTTTACTTGCCTGCAAATGCACTCAAGACATCCGGTGGCCTTCGCGGTAAAGCAGGCTGGTTCACTGAAAGAGAAAAGCAAATCGCCGTTACTCGTATCATTCGTGATGACTTGACAAAGAAGGAGCAATACAAAAAGATCACTTTGAGCGATGTCAAGATTGCTGTTGTGGATACCAAGCTGTGGACTCACTTGATCATTACCTTTGTTGGTATGATGACCTTGACTCCCATCCAAAACTACTTGCCAACCATGATTCGTACTGCTGGTTTCTCTGTTACTGATAGTAATCTCCTGACTGCTCCTTCCTATATCATTGGCCTCATCTTTTCCATCATCATTGCCCGTAGCTCTGATCGCTATGGTAATGTGGCTCTCCATGCCCTCATTGGTACTATTTGGATGTTGATCGGCTTTGTTGTGCTTGAAGTGCTGCCAGACAACTCTGGAAAATGGAGTTTATACGGTGCTGCTCTTTTCACTGCCTCTGCTCCTTCATGGCATGGTATGCAAATTGCCTGGATGTCCTCCAATTTAGCTCCTATCGGTAAGCGTACATTGGCTCTGGGTGCTGTCATTGGTGCTGCCAACATTTGTGGTGTGCCTGGTTCTCAAATCTACAAAACTGCGGATGCTCCCTATTACCATCAGGGCAACTACATCAATATTGCTCTCCAAGCTGCTACGGCGGTGCTCTTCCTTGTTCAACGCACTCGCTACTCACTCACCAACAAATACCGTGCCAAAAAGTGGAACAACATGACTGAAGATGAAAAAAAGACTTACAATGAAACCACCAAAGACCTTGGCTCCAACCGCCTCGACTTTCAATTCAGATTGTAAAAAGAAAAAACTAACTTGTAACATACCCCTTCCCCTTGTATTTATTTTATCCATTTCAAAATCTCTATTATAATATAATATTATCCTTTTTTTCTTCAAGTAATAAATTGTTCATCTTGGTATTTATTCAAGCGGTTTCCTTTTCAATACCCTTTCTATCAGGGCGTTGAGTTACTTTGAGCTCAAATCTGTCAAAATCAAACGCAGTGACCGAGTCAAATGCTACATCGTAAATGATCAATGACCATTCAAAAAATGCATAGATGGTATAAGCTGGTTTCGAGGTGCATGTGAGATGTTGGATCATTCAGGTTTTCCATCCCAAATTTCGCTTACCTCCAGGTATATGATGCACCTTGTGTTGAAGGAAAAAGTAAATCATGGGTGGCAATGTGCCAAAAAATGCCATGGTGAGGTATCTGCGTCTCTTGATCGAAGCTGTATTTGCATTGGGACTCGTATACAGCACGCCCAGTTGCCAGGGCAACGTACACAGGAGATAAATCACCATGGCGACATCGTGTGTCATATGATCGTCTGTTGATGTGATGTAAACCCAACCACCACAGGATACTGTACGAATGACACCCACTGCCAACAAGAACTTTCCAAATCCTAATGAACTTGAGCGCACGGACTTTGTAGTGTAGTAATACCACAACCCAACCAAAGCAAATCGAGGCCCTGAAGTCAATGCAATCAAGATTTGAAAAAGAGCGCGTGCAGGGTATCTATCGCCTGTTGTTGCACTGACACTAGGAAACCATTCCTTTTATCCAATCCATTTCAGTTATTCGTCACTAACCCATGCGTATGCGTGCTTTTGCAATGTACCTGAGGATATCCAAAGTATTCGTTCTGAACAATTTTGTAATAATGTGTATAGCATCCAACAATCAATGCAACAAAAAAGGCGCCTATGAGATTCTATATCATGAATTCTACGTGTATATCCAAAATGACAAGATAAGACTTACTGTAGGCGCACACTGTATGAGAATAAGCAATGTACTTTGCAGGTATCTGGTATCATTGACTTGTGAATTCAACTGTGATTTCAAGAGATTTGCATGAATTGTTCAATTTACCACTGCCACCGTGTTTTTCTCCAAATTGTTTATCATAATCGAAAGAAAGAGAAAAATAAAAAAGAAACAGCACAGAGGATACCAGCAAAAAAAAGTAGGGGTAGACATGCTTTATGTGTAACAGTGGAAAAATAGAATTTCCATGCCATGATGGCAATATTGTTCACTTTATCAAGAACAATGGCATTGCAGTATGATATTTTGGATCATCACACTATTCCGAAATCAGAAACTTTGAGTATTGAATAGCTTTGGGCTTGCTTGAAAATAGTTCATTATGAATGACGAGCGAACCCCAAGCCAAAAATTGCGTTCTGCTTTGGTGCATTATTGTCAAATTTGTTTGATTTTATAGTGGACTTACTAAACAAGAAAAGAACTATGACTTTATTACTATATGTTAATTGAGCTTTGCATACAAGCGTATGTGCAATCAGATATGATGAATTCTTCTCAGGTGCTTTTTGAAAGCGGATTTACCGCAATAAGCGTGTTCGCATTGAGCACAGTGGAACTTTGGGTCATTGACGTTGATTGTTGCATTAGGATTGATTATAGACCTATGGTTTAACTCCATTAATTTGGCACGACTACAATGGTTTCGAGAGCCTCCTCGTGCTTCCCAGGATGTTTGGCAAGCATCACAGCAGTGTTGTGAATTGTTTGGAGCAGGAAGATTTTTGCGGTTGGCACTTACTCTCAATGTTGGCAATGCCATTTGGTGTACCTGGCGAAGATGCTTTCGATACAAACCTAGAGAAGAACAAGTCTTTTGACATACACGACAGTAACCGTTAGAATCGTTGACATCTGGCTTCGAGTTTTTCTTCTTGCGTGGTATTGATATCAAAATACAGTGCGCTATTATTAAATGTTGCCTAAAGTTTTTCGCGTTCGCCGATGTCTTTTTGCAAGAACGGCAGTAAAAGTTGGGATCATTGACATCTGGCAGCACATCGTCTTTCGGCTTTTGTTCTTTCAGCCTCCAATTTACATGGTGAACCGCAAAGAGATGAACCTTATAACTACTCCTGCCCGATAAACGTTTATCGCATGCTCGACAGTAAGTATCCGTGTTGACGACGTTGGGTGCAGAATTTTGATTGCCAAGATTGGCAGATTCTATTCCATGCGTAAATCGACAGTGACTCTTGAAGTATGTTTTACACAAATATGTGCGATTGCATGCTTTACAATATTTGTTGGGATCGTCAGGATCAGGAACCTTGCCGCCAAATGATACTTTCCGTTTAACTGTTGCCTTTGGTAGGAACAAGTAATGGGTCTGTCGTAAGTGGTGATTGAATGCCATAGCCTCGTTCACATGGTTTACAGTAGTAATGGGGGTCGTTTATGTCAGGTTCCATGTGTATATGTTTGATTTTCGAGCTGTTGCAGCGATGCTTGATATTGTGAATCGAATCTCGATGCTTGAATACCGATTTGAGACTTGCCAATCTTTTGTAGCAGATATTACAGCGGTAGTAATAGCTTCTATTATCCAACTCGCCTGAATATCACGCATTTTAGAGTCTATATTGAGAAACACATCACTTGACTTACCTTGTTGCTTTAGCAACTGATTGTCATCTTTTAAATCATCTTACTCAACACTAGCACTGGTAGTGGTCGAGTCACTGACTACAGAAGAGAATGCATTGCTGAGAGGAAAGCCAGTTTTCTGATCATCTGGCTTAATGTTCTCCGGTACACGCTTCTTTCTCTCTCTCAGTTTCATGGCAAGTTGACTGAAAAAAGAAGAAATGAGGGAGAGAGGGAGATGTGGCGTTCTTGACAGTAATGTGAATCTTTTAAGCCACTCTTTTACTCCTTAATTTATAAGCTGCTGGTTCATTCAAGGGGGCAGCTTGCATATTATGCTCATGTTTCACCGTCTCTCTGCAATCAGATTACATCTACGGTAGTAAGGAAAGACTATGTAAGAGTCGGGCGAGAGACATCCTCTTTTTCGCTCATCCGTCAAATGGCATAATGCCAGTCAATTGATTCGAGCGATACCTGCTACAAAAGCAGTTTTCCCGTCCATTTTGAGTATTGGGCACGCTCTTTGGGCAAATCTATAGAGAAATCCTCCGTGGATTTTACGTTTTTTAATGGACAAAGAGAGTAACAATGTACTGTTTTGCTAAATGATCAAATACAGACCATCAAATCCGATGTTAATAAGCGCAATCTTCAGTGAGCAGCCCTCAAATGTATTTACCACTGTAGAATCAAGAGTTTAAATTGCCTGTATCTCGCCAATGAAGCGCGATCTCGACCTCGAAACTGGTCTAATCGTGTTCTACGACCAGACTTTAGGCTATGGATCACTTTTCAGTAATTTTCTGAGGATCGAGTTGATCATCGATTTCTGTCAAATTTTGCCTTGTAGTAGCAAGGGAAAAACTGATGATTTTGAATGATGGAGGTTTTCACCTCGAAAACGATGTTTTTTATTATGGTGTTTCTATGCTCAAAACAATCGTAGAAACGCATTGGAGCATGTAAAAATGTCGTATGACCAATTTACTATAGTGTTTGTAGACCTCTCCTCCAAAAACGTGATTTGCATTTTTCGACAGTTACTCTTCACACACCAACGAGATCGCTTTCAAAGCAACACCATTGGATTTCTTGTTTAATTTTACGTGTATAGGTTTAGAGAAATACCTGTTGTTCAAGTAATAATATTTTGTGTAATTGCCCCCGAAAGGTTTTGGGATGTCCAGATCCTGATCTGGAAGACCAGTTGGAACAACAACCACTAAAATTCAATCCCAGCCCAGGCTGATGATGATGTTTTTTTTTGCCCTGACAACCGCCTTTTATGAATGACAAACGACACTGTAGACGTCTAATTGACTTGACTACGATTAATCTCTGCCAGTGCCATCCTAAAGGTTTCAATTACATGCTGCTGCATTTTGAAATCTGACATTTGAGTATACATGTTAAAGGTCCTTCCTCGTTATTGAGAACATTTCTTTGGTTTAGATTATAGCTTTGGTGAGATGTTCTGCTATGGCTTTCTGATCCGCATCGACATGAATTGGCCATATTTGATGAAGAAGGCTAATCTTGAATTCTAATTATATGAATTACATTCGTATATATTTACCACCAACGAAGGGTCAAATCATTCTAAATATTTTGCAAATCCTGGATGGCTGATCAAGTTTAATACTTGGAAAGGATCATTTTGCTACTTGTTGGTGGCATGAAACCGCTGTTTACTTTCGAGAAAGTATATCAACTGCAGGTATGCATATGATAGATAAAGTAGTAGTACTATCAGTAAAACCCAACACGTAAATCCATTGCATGAATGGTCTGTTTTAGCGCGCACGCATAATATGCCGATTGTGTGAGCTATAGCATCTAGACTTGACATTTCATGTTGATGGATTCTCCTGTTGCATAACAATGCAAAAGAAATCCCAAAAAAAGGGGACCAGTGTGGCAAATGAATCAGGACAGGTTTGATTCGGTAAGATCAAGGGTCATTATTTGGCTCTATCTCATTATATAGTGCTGTGCCAATGTCTCACTGCACAAGTTTTGTAAGCTTGCCAGACTGTGCACCATGTGGCAGACATTATAAAGCCTCTTGGGCGTGATTCCTTGTTGTATACAGTATACCAACCACTGATAGATTGTTGCAGTGGCGACTTGTTTCACCCTTTTTCTATCTATTCATGCTTTTAGTATAGCATTTGACTGAAGCAATTAATCATTTCGTTTGCGATGATCGATCTTTTCACACCAGTTTTCGGAAAAGGTATAAAAAGGCATCAGTTGAACTTGTTATGCCCATTCACCTCTTTCTTGTTCCCCATTTCCAACAATGCCACCATCTGATCAAAGAGCTCCCGGTAAGATTGAAAAATTCTAGTTGCATTGAATCAAGTTTCTCATTTGAAGTTCTTGTTGTCATTACTTTAAAAACAACTGTAGAGAAATACCAGCAGCAAATGCAACAGCTGTTTCAACAGCAAGGGCAGGAACTGCAACAGCTGTTGCAAAAGAATGAGCAGCAACTGCAACAGCTGCTTCAAAAGCATCAGCAGCAACAAGACCAGCTGTATGAGCTGCATCGGCAGCAGGTTCGACAACAGATCCAGCAATTGCAAGAACAGCAACAGCAACAACAGCAGCAACTGGAGCTGCTGGAGCAACAACAACAGCAAGTCGTTGTTGTGATCCGTCGAGAGGAGGAGGAGGAGGAGGAGGAATAGCCTTTTCGTTTTCTTTTTTTTTTAATTAATAAATAATAATACATGCTTTTTCTTGCTAAAGAAGCCTATTGTATGCTAGAAGTAACAGAAATATAAATATTCATTACCATCAAGAGACATTATGTAAGCTCTTGTTGTGCCTAACTGGGTCATTGTAAAAAAAGCTTCAACACGAGTGCTTTTTCTACTCATCCCAGAACACTGGCTAGTGTCATTTCGTATCAATCACACATTTGAGATGGGTTTGGAGAATCAATGTTGCCTGCAAGGCATTCCCAGGTGAGTACATTAATAAGCAACACGTAACAAGCTTTGAGAGAGTAGATTTGATATAAAGGAGCATGTATTAGCCTATTGTGCTTATTGCAGGATTCGCTTGACTTCAAATGAACATTCACACTGTGGCAAAAATACTCGATGAAAATTTGTTTACATCATTTAGATGTGAAAGTTGCGTAGAAACGGTATAAATTTCTTAACCAAATCATAGCTAAATCATACATCGTATAGATTAGAGGCAATTTATTGAGGATTCACATTTGATGATTTTATTATAAAAGGAAAAATGTACATTTCGCAGGCTCCTATACTATATCGTGATACCAGCGAGTGTATGCATTAAATGCGATGATGGTAATGATAAGCCTACGGGTAATCATAACGCCAAGCATTCAATCTCTTTTTACTCTGAGCGCCGTTTACTTGGATGCTATGCATTAGAGCTGTTAAACTTACAGCTGCTGTTGAACATTGCTCGTTAGCGCGATACTATACAGCTATGCAGATGAGCTTATTCCATCTTTTAACAGCATTCATCACATACCGATAATGTACACTGAATCAAGAAGAGAGAGAGAGAGAAACGGGTTTTGAAGAAAAAGACATTTTATTATTCCCTTTTATGGTGGATGTCATGTTCGAGTGTTAGGAAGATCATTCAAAGATGTCAAATGTCATGGCATTTGGGGGGGGGGCAAAACATTGTGCCACCTTGGGCAACTTTTTTTCACACATAAATTCCTAATAGAATCGGATAACAACGACATGTCCAAGGTTTTTCTGTCAAGCGGGGGGGCGACATGTGATGCCACCTACTATATAATACAGTGTCATGTTCTTCGTGAGAAATATGAATACATCATTTGGAAAGCTCTTTCTTTCTTGGTCATTTTGATTAGGTAACGTGCAAAAGACGTGGTATTACACAACAAATACAAATACATACAAAACGGTGATATGGAGATAACGTGAAATAGAGTGAGAGAAAGTAAAGCAATGACAATAACAAACCAAGGAAAAAAGGTGGTACGATAAAATCATGGGTGGATAATGCCACGTCGCTCTTGTGGAGCAAAAGAAAAAAGTGCAATAGCAAATGTCTATACTATCAAGATAAAAATCAAATGTGTAATCTGATTGTAACCCATTAGTCATCTTCCTTGTCCTTCTCTCTTCATTTGCGGGAATCGATCCATTATCAGGGAACAGCACCAAATATGGGGAAAATGGTTAATTTATATATACTTGCGGAAGAATCCAACTTCCGTGGTGTGTCCTATTGTTCATCTACATCTGGTAGACTTGTCTCCACACAGATAAAAATGACGTGTAAATCAGTCCAGATATTATATACCATCAAGCATTTGGATTACGCTTCTAAATTTCCACTGAGTCACACTGGGTTTTACATGTGTATAATGCCATCATTTTACCTCGGTCTTATAGACATGTGCGTGCTGGAACCTTGTCATAAAGCATAGATCGATTGGAACATGCGCAATGGAATCAAATCGTTCAACTGATGAGATGTAGACTGGCTTTTAAAAATGATTGGAAGCATTGTAATAAGCTGGAGGAGGAGGAGGAGGAGGAGGTTGATCAATGGAGTTGGACAGGATATGGAACCAGGCATTTTAAGATTATCATTTAAAAAAAGATGATTGCAGATTAAATCGCTTTCTTTTTCTTTTTTCCTTTTAATTATTATTTTTTCATTCACACAATTTTGCAAGATGCAAGAACAATCCCAACAACATTTCGGTAGAATGAGACCATTGGAAGAATATGACATTTCCGTCAAGACAGGCTTCTTGCCTTCAACACCCCCACTTCGCAGACTAGGCGATCCTTACTTTGCTCCTTGGGAGAAGATGATGGACGACTTTAATGGCTTGCTGTTGGCCGGCAAATTAAGAGAAAAAGTGCACAAGGTAAGCTTTTAGGCCATGACAACAAGAATGACAGTGTATGCTCATCTTGCTGAAACAGATGCCCTTATTGGACCATACCAAGCTGAAGTCTGTGGAAGAGTACAGAAGAGCCTTTTTGATCCTTTGTATGGTGTCTCATAGCTATGTCTGGGGAAAGCACGAAACAACCTCAGAGGTACACACATTCAACAGCAGCTTTTGACCGAGTTCTACATTTGTTAATTCTTGTTTCCCACGATCACCATTAGACACTGCCATCCAACCTCGCTATTCCATGGACCAGCGTCGCTGATCACTTGGGTCTCTGTCCTGTGGTATGCCATGCCGCCGTAGTGCTCTGGAACTACAGACTGCTGGACAAGGAAGGGCCAATCGATTTAAGCAACCTCGCTGCATTAGCCACTTATTCAGGCTCCTTGGATGAATCATGGTTCTATCTGATCACCACTGCCATTGAGAGTTCAGGTGCTCCTTGTTTATCACAAATTACGTATGCGATTGATAATATCCATCAGGGCAAGTACGGTGACCTCAAGCAGAATTTGGAAACAATTCGCACGGCTCTGGCCAACATGAATGACGACTTGAAAAGAATGTACGAAAAGTGTGACCCATATGTCTTTTATTGGAAAATCCGCCCTTATTTAGCTGGTTGGGAAAACATGGCCGAAGCAGGCCTGCCTCTTGGTTTGATCTATGAAGGCGTAGATGCATTGTGGAATGCTCAGACTGACGAATATGCAGACATGTCGCATCTGGACGAAGCTGAGCGTCTTTTGAGCCAATACCGACGTTATGCAGGCGGCAGTGCTGCACAAAGCAGTTTGATCGCTGCGCTGGATGTTGCATTCGGTGTGGAACATCACCGCACAGGAGAGAAGCCTTCCTTCATCAAGGCTGCTGATTTGCCCAATGACAGATACACAAAGCTGCCTGCCACCAACCCTGCAGATGAGATCAACAATGGTGCTGAAACACCTCGCACACCTCCTCGCTTCAAACGCACCAACCGCAACACCTTTTTGAGAGCTATGCGCAAGTACATGCCTCGACCTCACCGTGAGTTCTTGGAGGACTTGGAGGAAGCTGCCAACATTAGACCTTATATTCTCCAGCTGGAGGAAAACGACAAGAACGGAAACATTACTGCCCAAGAATTAGAGATTGTCAAGGCCTACAACGAGTGTCTTCACCAGCTCAAGCTCTTCCGTGACAAACATGTCCAAATCGTCACCTTGTATATCGTCAACCAAGCTCGCAAGGGGCCCAATATCCCTCATGGTGGTTTTGCTATCGAGAAGAAGGAACAGCCAGCTCAGAAAGAGCAAGAGCAACCCGAACCAGAGAAGCCTGCTGCTGCTGCATCTACAAAATCAGCTGCTACTCACAACGATCTCTACCCTCAAACACAATTAGAGACACAACCTGGCATCCGCAAAAACTCCAAGACTGACAAGGTATCGCAAATGTTTCCTCAATTGGGCCTCGCAAGAAAGCTGGCCTCCAACGCTGAAGTTGTCCGAGGTACTGGTGGCACCAATGTCATGCCATTCTTGAAGCAATCGCGCGATGAAACTGCAGACATGAAGATTCGTCTCAACAGCGATGAACAGATCAAACAAGAAGAAGGAAAGCAGCAGCAACAACAACCACAATCTCAAGAAGAATCCAAGGCTTCATGGTCTGATTGGATTCTTCGTCGTTAATAGCATTTCTCTCTCTTTAACATACCCCTCTTTTCTCTTTTTCCCATCTCGTCATCTTTCGCTCTCAATCTTTTCTTCATACTATCAATAAACTCATTTTCTATAGTCCATGGTGGTCTGTATATAATATATATAAAAAAGTATAATGTATTATGGAAGCGAGGAGATGACCTAAATGATGCACCACAGCGGATACATACTATGCAAGTTTCCGAGAGACGAGAGATCCAAACTAGTACATCAAGATTAGGCATTTGCTCATAGCGCAGTAATTTTAGGTATATCTATTGTTTTTTAAGAGTTTTATGCGTATTCTGCACGCGATCGGTTCAAGTGTCATTTTAAATAAAACCATCAATGCAATGCATTGAAGACGACGGAGCATTCCCTTTTTCATTAGACACAGATATTTTTTTATTTGAAACGCATGCGCCACTAAAGCGCCCTCAAGTGCAATAATGCCTTTTATCGCTGCAAGAAGAAAAGGGAGCATGTGCATCAAGAACTTATGCCTCTCAAGCATGCAATACCAGTAGTTGATAAGAGAAAGACACACAGCATGACATGATAGGGTAATATTCTTCTATGCGACACTGTAGACTCCATGTCCAAAGATGCCACGCTTTTATTCTAGCAAGTTGAAAAATGATAGGATACTGTATGCTGATTTGTATTTACAACGTCTAATGGATTGGAGACACCATCGAATTCCCACTCGGATGTCTGCAGCTTAACCTCCTCCTTTGTCACATCGTCCATGATTTTATCAGGCCCTCTCAACTGCGCCTGCTCGTTCAAGGCAATCTTGATTTTTGTCAAGTGTGTTACGTCTCCTCGGTAATTGATGGCAATGTAGAGATCCAGCATTTGTTGACAAACGTCTATCCGTAGATTGCAACATGTCAGTTGAGTGGGCTCGTCAAAGAGCAAATGCACTCGTACTTACCTTCGATATCTTCCATGCGCGACAAAAAGTGTTGATCCCAAGGCTCTGTTTCTGATAAACCCTGAAACGACTCGTTCTCATCCTTTAACAACCGAGAAGCCAAATATATACAACCAGCAGCAATTGTGTGAGCTGGATATTCTATGCACACGAGGGTTTTGTAACTGTCTACTGCCAAGCCATAGGCCTTTTGAGCTAATCGCTTGCTGTCTAGTGTGGGTTGAAAGGCTTTTTTCTTTTTGCATCAGCAACCACCACATCTTGCTCATTCCATAACCAACTACTCACCTTGAACCCATTTTATAAATTTGATCACATATTCATAAGGATGCCGCAGTTGAAAATCAAAGCTTAGTGTTTCGAGCAGCAGTTTTTCGTAATTGATGATTCTACGTCGTCTTTCATCGGATATCTTGTTTTCAGTAGGTCAATGGTGGGTATTCCATTGTCTGGTACGCTTGCCCTCTGTAGCGCTTACCTGCTCTGGGTCTAGTTCTTTCTTGTCAGGGTATTTCACACTATGCACAGCTACAATGATGTCCTTTAGCTTTTTGAGTGTCTCCTCAATCTTTGATGCGACAAAGAGACATGTGACACTAATATCCTACACCCAACGCCATGTCAGTTTCTTTTTGCAAATGCTCATGTACATTGTTGTTACCTGGGGAGCGTAATCACGTATAGAATAGTATAGATAGAATCGATGGTAGAGTGCTTGTGAGGTGCTGATTGTCTTTTGGGGACTGTGCGTTCAACAAAAGGGCTCGTTAGTGCCGTACATCTCTGCCATGCCATGTGTGCACATACAAGCCTAGTTTCTTTCCAACGTCTTGTATGAATTTGCAATACGTGTGTCGTGCTGTGTTCTCTTTCACTGCCAGAGTGCCGGATTTCTTCAAACTGGAAAGTGTGGCCAACTGTCTTTTAGTGAAATAAGGCTTGAATTGACGCTTGAATGAGATGCCTGTTGTGATCGTTGTCAAGGAGGACGGTGTGCTGGGTGTGTTTGGTGCTAAAGGCGAAGAGCTGCTCATCTTTTACGACACTCTTTCAAAGTACTATGTGCAGAGAAAAAATTTGTGAAAGACAAACGGAAAGAAAAAGTGAAAAAAAACGAAATTCAAGTCGGTAAACCAATACTTTTTGATCTTTCCACATCATGCCCTATACAGTTCAGCATTGGCATGATGTTTTGGTAGCAGAATTGAACTGTATCTCGTCTTGGAACAGGCCATGAAGCAGCTTTCATCTTGGCATCTATTCATCATACGAATCATGTAATCAAAGCACCAGTGTTTGCATAATCGCCATTCGATATTTTGCCGTATAGAATGTAGAGGCGCAATTATGGTTGATCAACCTGGAAGAATGAGAAGAGCATTCGAGATATCAAGAGTGCTTGCTGGGTCAAACCATGACATGGAGTGAGTCGAGTCGTAGGTTTTATCAAAGAAGATGGTCTTTTATATGTCCAATACGTTGACATGAGGCATCATGATGTGGAAGAGAGTACTGATTAGCAAGTTGAACTAGACCAAGCAGTGCAAGCCAGTAGTAAAACCCCCATCACAAATCACAGAGAATAGGAAGCAGCAGCCCTTCATGCTGTCAACTACTAATTTCTACTACTATTGTGGTGATAATGCCAACAACTGTGCAGTATCTAGGTCACTGTGTTCAAGGCATTGCAAAATCTGGCAGTCAACCAAAGGACAATATGCTGTCAAGAACAAATTCAGGGACAAACACAAAATTACGCATTTCACCACTTGCATACAGTAGTGAGCATTTTATTGACAAATTATACAGCTCTTATGAGACATCTTGGCCGCCAGGCCATTGCAAGACGCATAGAAACTACGCTATTTTCAGTGATCCTTCCTCGAAGTGGTATCCTAATCAGTCGTTTGACAGGCCATGATATATCACCGGAATGGATGTTTTGATGGTTGCTCATTGCTAACGCACTGGCCAGGTTCGTTTTTGTATTGAGGAGATTGATACTATATTGCTATCCAACGTGTAGAAGTTGGTTTTCTTCAGAGGAATTCTGTTTCTCAAAATGGTGTCTTGCCAGAGTAAATCGATGCTTTTTTACAAACTTTGTGAAACAAGAGATAGAGAAAGCATTAGCATTATGTGCAGTACCATCCAAGTGGCACACTCCCTTCTGCTGTGCAATCGTAACCTGTCATGAGGGGCCGGCAAAAAGAGTGAATCACCACATCTAAACACTACGGACAGTTATACAAGATCCAGCCCACGCAATCCCAAGTCCATCTTATAAAGACAGACGCAAGATCTCAAGCGAAGCAATGAGAAACAGTTACTCTTGTTGCGTATGGATAGGCCATATAAGAGCTAGCTAATGAAAAGCTTCATTGGTAATAGTTGGTAATTAAAGGCTGTCATGCAAGCAACAAAAAAAACCCCCATTTTATTTATTCAGGTCATTTTTAATTAAAAGTCAATAGCCAATGAGAGGGCACTTATTTATGCAGACGTTTGGAGCCTCAAGCAGTAAAATGTCAAATGTGTGCCCAAAAATAGTCGTTTTGTCGCATTTACTCAAAACTATACATTGCAACCAGACATATTTTTCTAGTCTCATATACAGTCTAGCAACTGATCTATTTGTATGTGCAAACAATATTTTATTCCAATGCGTCTATCCTGAGATATTAAAAAAAAATGTCCCATTTTGGCATGAGGGTTGGGGTCAAAAAATAGGGCTAGAACTTGTTTTCGACATTACTCTATCAAAAATAGGTATTTCTTTGCAGTTTAAACTGCAAAATGTATGTTTAGAAAAGGTCCTTTGTATAAAATAGAGCTAAACACAAAATTTGAGAGAAAGCTCTAGTACTATACGTGATTTAGTCACTTTTTAGACGTTTTATAGACTTTTCACCTCTCTAAAAAATTTATGCACCTTTATAAAGTCATTCATAATGCGTCTTTTATACTTCAAAACATTTCTACTTAAAACCAGTGATACTGTTTGCTTAATAAAATTTGCAATAAATTGCAATTTTTCAAATTTGACACAGAATTTAAATTCCTGATTTCTCGACGACGAGAGACTTTAGAGCAGTCAGACAAACACTTTTAGTGTTTTCAAAGGTGCTTTTATGAGATGAGCAAAAAAAAATGCGACATAAAAATGCCATCCTGAAAAAAAGTTGTAGATTCAAGTTTTTCAAAAAAAAATATTTCAAAG
>JAXQGS010000290.1:0-31840 GCA_037040325.1 Mucor sp. M7501 | reverse complement strand
AGCTATCGTTTTTTGAGTAGAAGCATTGCAAAATAAATACAAAAACGGGCGGAAAACGGGGGAATATCAGCTGGAATTAAACTGAGATTGCAAATAGTCACTAGCGCTTAAAACAGCCGACTGCACTGTAAACTAGGCGGGAACTAAAAAAGGGGGATGCCACTGCCGCTCATGTCGGCTAATGGATGGGTTTCATGACCCATTCAATTCTCTTGACCTTTAAATGAAGCAGTTCTAGATAGTAACTATTCGCTGTAATTTATAGAAAACTTGTACAGAGTTTAAAGGGGAATCTAATGGTATCAATCTTAAGTGTTTTGGTGTACCACATTCAATCCATTTTTTGTCCACCAAAAAAATGTCATACCAGTTTTCCCCTTGCTGGTACAGGTCCAAATTGAAATCTTTCATTGACATCTTTTTTCTGCGATATCTCGAGATAGATTCGTCCGATTTGAGCAAAACAAAGACCATTCGATAGCTCCATGTTGCATCCAACATAATAAAACAAGTTTGAGCGTCAAATGTACGTTGTTCTCTTAAATAAATTTCTCAAAATCGTCCATTTTATTTACTGCCTGCTTAAAAACAAAAAAGAGAAAAATAATGGATTTTTCAGCAGCCATGCAGGTTATGCAAATTCATTTTAAACCATCGTAATCCTTACAAAAAATTGGCATAAGAGTTGGCTTGTTAAAGCGCTCTAGCCTCAATAATATGCGAAATACTTTGATTTTCATTGTTCCAAATCTCACTTTACCATCGTTCAGTTTCGGTAGCAACCATTGGTCTTCTTGAGCCATGGCAAATTTATACAGAACTAAAAGGCGCTTCCACCAACAACGGTACCAGTTTTGAAAGCTATTTTACAGCTTGTATCTAATTGTGTTAGTCGAGTCAAGCCAATTTCAAAGAACCGAGCTTAAAAAAAAAGCTTGATCCAGAAACCAAGCTTTTTTTCAAGCTCGATGGCTAATTTCAAGTTTTTTTCAAAGCTTCAACAAAGAAACTCGATTCCTTTATTGATTTATATTGCCATCAGTTATAGCTTGAAGCTAATTCCAAACAGCTTGGTTCTGATTTCAAGCTTTTTAGTAGGCTTGAAAGCGAAAACCAAGCTCATGAAAAAGCTTGAAAGAGAAAACCAAGCTTCTGGAGCTTTTTTCGAAGCTCGACTACTGGAGCTTGGTTTCACGAAGCTTGGCTTGAAGTGTCAAGCTTTATACAAGCTTGGTCATATCTTGACTTGGAGAATGTTCAGCAGCAACCTCACTATGCCGTTGGTACCTGAAAGTAGATCAAATTGTCTCCATATCGAAAACATTGTTTAGTAGCCCATTGAAGCGAATATTTTATGCAGATGCAACCATCAATCCCGCTGTTGTGAGGCATAAATAGAATAGTGGCTTGTACATGGTTTTTTAAAAAGGCACATTTTTTTTAGCATCTCAAAAATTTGTTGAACCTTTCTTCAAAATTCTTACAGTAATATTAAATATGGTCAAGGTAATGTTATATGCACGGGTGTCATCAAGCAGCGAGATGCTGATGCTAGATTGGTTTAGACTATTGGTACTCACAGCGGTCATTTTCACTGGTAAGATTGCTTTTTTCTTGAATACAATGGGATTCTTACAGGGCATATGATATATAGCGATGAAGCTTTGGCTGTCTCTTTATTAAAGAAGACCAAGGAATTCACTGGAGCTCAATTGATCCGTACTCGTGATGCTAATAAGTTGGCTGAATGTGATATCGTTGTGGACGTTGGAGGCGTTTACGATCCTGCCACTCATAGATATGATCACCATCAAGTAAGTGTTTCCACGGCAAAAAAATGAATATGGACCCCTTGAACTGAACCTTTTATTGTCACTGAATAGCGTGGATTTACAGAGACCTTTGACGATAAGCATGAAACCAAATTGAGTTCTGCTGGTTTGGTTTACAAGCATTTTGGCAAGGAAGTTGTTATGCATCTTCTTGGTAAAACTGAAGTGGATGCTGATGTCGAGATGCTCTATCAAAAGACCTACCACGGCTTTGTTGAAGCTTTGGATGCCAACGACAATGGTATCAGTGCCTATCCCAACACCGTTTCACCTCTCTACAAGGAATCACCTACCAGTCTTTATCACAGAGTCGCAAAGAAGAACCCCAACTGGAACGAACCTATGACTGATGCAGAGATTGATGCTCGTTTCGTTGAAGCCTCTGATATGGCCGGTGCCGAATTAGCAGATTATGTAAAGGGTCTCCAAGTATCTTGGTTGCCTGCTCGTTCTCTTGTCGTTGATGCTCTTGACAAGGCTAGCGAAGTGCATCCTTCTGGTCGTGTTATCGCTCTTGAACGCTCTTGCCCCTGGAAGGAGCATTTGCTTGATTTGGAGAAGGAGCGTGGTTTAGTGGAAGATAAGTCTGTCTTGTACGTTCTCTATCCTGAATCATCTCCCGAAGGCAACTGGCGTATTCAATGCGTCCCTCTTCGCCCTGAAGGCTTTGAAAACAGAAAGAGCTTGCCTGAAGCTTGGAGAGGTTTCCGTGATGATGAATTGAGCCGTATATCTGGTGTTAATGGTTGTATCTTTACTCATGCTGGTGGTTTCATTGGTGGCAACAAATCTCGCGATGGTGCTTACGAGATGGCTAGACTTGCCATCGAATTGTAAATATATAAATTAGGGATAATAAAGTATTCTGCTTGAATGAAACCTGCGTATGTCACAATTGAATATACAGAAAATCGAATTTTCTGTGAATCCTCAAGCGTTTGTTTTGTTGAGCCATGTTTTCTAGCGTTGTTTCAGAAGAGTCAAGCAAATTTAACATTACGTTTTTTGGGCAAATTTATTGACAGTGGTATAATGTACAAATGAAAGGGGAAAAGTATTAATAATGATATTGGGTGATGATGTGTTGATACAGGAATGAAAGCATTCGCGAGAAAGACAGACTACTTGAAGGATATCAATGCTAAACTACCAGAGCCGCGCCTTAATGACAGCGGTCTAGAGGTAGATGTCATGCTACAACTGCTGATTGAATGTCGCCTCGATCCTTCTTCTTCATGCTGCTGTTGCTGTTGTTGTCTCTCGGCTTCCAGCGCTTGCCTTGATGTTGGGAGAGCGTATAATGGCGGTGCACTGGGCGGCGCACTCGGTGTATAAGCAGGAGGCGGTGGTAAATTAGAGGACGAGGAGAAGGATTCTTGTGATTTTTGTAAATGCTGCTGATGTTGTAAATAAGAAGGTCGATTCGACGCTGTTGAAGATGAAGATGAGGACGAACCGCCAGTGTCTGTCAAATGGGAGGGTAGGGAGAGTGGCGGTAGTGATGCTTCTTCGTCTGGTGCAATGGACGATGCGGCCACAGATATGGCTATCGAAGGATGGTGTCTATGATGGTGATGGCGCGGTTGTCCTAGGCGCTGCAGTTCATCTTCATTCTCTTCCGTGATGTCGAACCCTTCGTCACCAAAAGGATTGTCATAGCGCAAAGCATCCAGCTCCTTGGCGCTGGGTGCAGAAGGGAACGCTGTTGCTGTTGTTTGCGATAACATGGAAAGTGTTTGGTTTTGGCGATAGTCAGCATAGCGACGTGGCGGCTCCAGACTGACGGGTAGCGAAGGCGGTGCAGTAGGTTGTAAAGTCATGCGCTGGTCCAAAGATTGTATCATGTTTTTGCTATTTGACAAGTCGGCAGGGTCACTGAAAGGATCTTGGCTGAACCCTATGACAGTATCGCCACCATCATTGGAAAAGCGAGCGTTGTAATGTGGATATGGCGAGAGTGATGCTGTAGAATGAGGAGGAGTAGGAGGAGGAGGTGGTGGTGATTGCGAACCTCTGTTGTTGTCATTACTGTTGCTGTCAGCTACTTCGAGATCTGCTTGCTTTCTCTTTCTCTTGCGCATTCTCATACGAGTAAAGACAAGGCCGCCAGTGATGAGAGCGATACCAGCGATACCACCCACGACGGAAAGCGCCGTTACCAATTTACGGTAAGCTAATTGATCGTGCAACATGGCAGCAGTATCCTGAGATATTTGAGAAGCATCAGTCGATGATGAGCCAGTTGAACCATTGTCAGATGTAGCGGATGAGCCGTCATTTGGGTCGTCTACTTGATGGTGCTTTGAAGTATCGCCCTTTTGCTTTGCTGAATCACTGGATGAACCAGAGCCAGTGTAGATGGTTCTGGGTGTCTCGGTGGATACAACAATGATAGTAGTGACTACAGTGTTGGGCGATGAAGTTGCGGTGCCTGCCTGGCTATTGTTGTCATCATCATCTTTACTGTTATTATGAGAGCTTGACTTTTTGTCCTTTTTGTCTTTATCGTTATCATCATCGTCGCTGCCGTCGTCGTCGTCGTCGTCGTCGTCGTTGTTCTTTGATTCATGATGTTTATACTGCTTCGATGTGGATTTTGTGCTACTGCTGCTAATGTTATCGGTGCTACTGCTGCTATTGTCGTCGTCATTGTCATCGTCTTTGTCGTCAGATTTATCTCGGTCTTTGCGCTCTTTTGCCTTTTCTCTGGATTTACGAGCTCTCTCTTTTGCTTTTCTAACTTTCTCTTTAGCTCGTCTGATGGCTTCGAGCTCATCTGCTATTTCATCATCATCGTCCTTGTCTTTTTTGTCTAATTCTTGGATGACAATTTTCTTCAAAAGGTCAAAGTCGAGATTTTGTGTGGGTTTCGGCAAAATGGCTGTATTGGTTGAGGTGGTCGTTGCTGGTGGAGGTGGATTGGGATAACAGTAATGTAAGTTTAGTAGGAAAAAGGAAATGAAGCAAGCAATCAAGATGAAGCGAGTTGTTGCGGTTGTGGTTGTCATGTTGGAGAATGACATTTGTTTTCTGTTTTGAAAAACGCAAGATGGTCCAGCTATTTTTTGTTGAAATTTGAAAAATGGAGAAAAAGAGGGAAATTCAGAAAACCTGCTCTTGATGGGATACAAGTCTGACTTGAAAGACCCAAATGTTTTGAGCTAAATTATCTCATAACGCTCACTGTTGTCCAATGATTTCAGCATCAAAGCGCCGATAGATGTGTAAAAATACAAATCTGATGAGGAAACAACTCCATTTCCGAGGCATTTCAGAGACAACATGGCTGGCATTGACGTGATATACTTTTGCTATATCAATCTGTAAATACAGTTCAATCAGCATTGCATTTTTATTTTTACATTCTCCCTCTAAAATGGTTTCAGTTGGGTATATAAATACATGAAAAAGCATGCAACACAACAACAGCGCAGCGAACCCTGATATGACGCTTCCCGATCCAACAAAATCAAGTGTCAAAACTCTGACATGAGACTCCGTTTTAACCATCCATACGAAATATTGCCAATTGGATTGCATGCAACTTGATTTTATCATGAAAAAGAGTTACGCTCGATCCACTTTGCTTATGTTTGATCTGGTCCCGAGAGAGCGCGTCCCTTGAACATGTCATTTAGAGCAAAATAAATTAGATGTTTGTGCATCATCCGTATCACCACAGCTAAACTCCATTTAGCAAAAATGAAAATTATAGGATCACATTTTTATAAATTGCATCTTTTGCTTCTAATTTGTGTATTCCTCCACGTAGAGCGTAAAAGTTACCCATGTAATTCTTTTGTGCATAATTGTGTACTGTATCATTTGAGTAATTTGGATCTTTGAGAAAGAGCTTTTTACTCGCCTTAGCCCGTTCTTGCATACATTGGGCACAAAAGTACTGGTGAGATACCTCATTGTATTTCTCAAAAGACACTTTGATGCGGGATGCATCATCATTACTATTATCTTTGAAATGAACTGTCAACACATTGATGCAGGGCTCATGCATCGCGTTTCTGATGCCATGGAAACCCCTTAAATTTGCATAGCAACCAATACAGCTTGTTGCCTACCAATATTAAAGTTGCCCAATCAAGTGATCCAAACCAGAAATAAAGGGCCAAACACACTTATTAACGGTAATTTTGCCAGTAAACCCATCTTGTCCTCTTTACATCTCTAAATTTGATATGAAAAGGTGTCGCAGTCTATGATTTGATCTATACAAGGATGGCAAATGCATGGGATCATCTTTCAATTGACAATCGGGTCCATCTGTTACTCAATTGAGCGCCAAAAGTCTGATCTTGTCATTGAAACTGGCAAGTCCTTTCAACAACAGCTGCAGTCAGCTCGACAAAGCTATCATGAGTCTTCAACAGACGACTTTAGCATCTAATGTGGACCACAATCATCTGGATCAACGAAAAATGATAGACCTAGATTACATTAGTGAAAGGTGATCCAAGATGCAGGAACAGCAAGGCGTCAAGAGGTACAAACATAGTCGGATCTCTACTAGTACACGGAATACATCAGAACACATGTCAAGCTCTATCCCAGTGCAAACAAGCAGCCGACTCATACAATGTCAATTATGCGCAAAGCTTTAGTCTGTCCCTGCAGGCCATTGCAACCCTCACATCCCTTAAAACTTGATCCAAATACCAAATAGCATATTCTGATTCAAACAAAACAGTTTATTGTACTAAATTTAACGAGAAATTTATTCCTCATCGTCCTCGGCCTCCTCATCGTTGGCAATGTTGAAGTAACGGAGCTCGAAGGTTTGCTTGTCAGTAGCAATAACACGGAGCCAATCACGGATTTGGTTCTTCTTCAAGAACTTCTTGGTGAGGTACTTGAGGTAACGCTTGGAGAAGGCAATGTTGGCAACAACGGTGATCTTGTTGTCGGCAGAGCGAGAGATAGTGACAGCCTCACCGAGGTTGTTGGTACGACCATCAACCTTGATACGGTCATGAAGGTACTTTTCCTATAGAGACAACATTGGGTCAATTCTTGGCCCAATTCCAAATGAGCAATGTATACGTACGAAAGCAGCAGCATCGAAAATCTTGTCGTTAGCGGGACCGGAACAGTC
This sequence comes from Mucor sp. M7501, assembly GCA_037040325.1. Lineage (NCBI taxonomy): Eukaryota > Fungi > Mucoromycota > Mucoromycetes > Mucorales > Mucoraceae > Mucor > Mucor sp. M7501. Next base: position 24,901 of record JAXQGS010000290.1, on the reverse strand, counting down.
GATAACGAACTTGGACTTCTTGACAGCAGAGTTGTTAGCCTTGACGGGAGCCATTTTAAATATATAAATGAAGAGAAGGAATCAAACGGTTTGATTACTTTCCACCTGAATAAAAACCCACATCTCCAGAGAAAAAATTTTTGGTGGCTTTTGCGGGCAATAATATAGGACTGGCTGCTGTCAATCAGGGAAAATGTAACATCAACCGGAAAATAGGGTGTTGTTGTTGTGGTGTGATCTGCGTCTGAACCTAATCGTTGAAGGGGTTTGGCTAAAACCCAAGATCCATGATTTATTGGACACAGACTATATAAGACATATGCTCCTGTTGTTTCTGTTGTGTTTGCCCTTTTCTCTCGTTGTTTGTATTACAAGATTACAATGAAAGTGCCTTACATTATACTTTCATTGGGTGCCTCTGCTCTTTTCCTATGGCAATGCTCTCAAGTTTTGAAGCAAGAAAACAGTAAGACTCTAATGCATGACATGCTCAATGATTGGAATCCATTTGGTAATCAAGTTGATCAAGCTCTAGTTCATGACAAAAAGTACGGCTACTTTCTTCAAATTACGGATACACATGTAAGTGTTTTATGCTCTTGAAACACACACCCACACATAGCAGGTACTCACACATGTGCATGCTGGCAGTTGGATGATCATTACACTGAAGGCGCTACTTTGAAGTCAGGCTGCCACTCCATACCCAAAAAGCACATGCATTCCAAGCACAAGCAGCTCTGTAATGTCATGGGTGTTCCCGGTGTCCGCATGGATGCGCCCAGTATTCTCATTGAGCACACCCTGGACTGGATCAAGAGAGAATGGAGAGACAAGCTTGATTTTGTTATTTGGACTGGTGACAACTCTCGACATGACTGGGATGAAGCACATCCTCGCAAGGAGACCAAGGTGCTTGAATTGAACCGCCAAGTAACTCAAATGATGTCTGATTTGTTCTGCTCCAGCCCTGAACACCCTCGCGCTATTCCTGTAGTGCCTGTCATTGGCAACAATGACGTTCAACCTCACAACTACATTGAACTCAATGACGATGTGCTGTATTTCTTTGAAAAGCTTTGGGATCATTGGATTCCTGAAGAGCAACGTAAAGATTTCCTGGAAGGCGGCTATTTTGCTGTTGATGTTGCACCAGGACTACGAGTGTTATCTATCAACACCATGTTCTTTCTCAAGAAAAATCCGCTAGCTAAATCCTGCTCCAAGAAGTCTTCGTCTGGACATCATCATATGAAATGGTACAAGAATCAACTACGTAAGGCTCGTCATGATAACGTCAAGGTTTATGTTATCGGCCATGTCCCTCCTTCTCCAAGGGATTTCTTCAAGAGCTGTATGACAGATTACATGAGCATTACTGCTGATTATTCGGATGTCGTCTATGGTCACTTTTATGGTCACCTCAATATGGATCATTTCCTTTTGTACGATAAGCGCGAACAAGAGATCCACAACTCCGAGGAACTTCAACTCCCTTATTTAGAGGACTCTATTGAGGAGCAGCATGACACAGTTAGCATTCAGCGTAACGTTAGAGAATACGTCGATTGGCTAAAGGGCATGTACGATGAAATTGATGAATTCGAAAACAAGCATCCCGATAGACATGATTTGTTCCACCACCAGAAGCCCATTATGCACAAGAAACCCAAGAACTTTGATCCAGAGCCCGTGGTGGTTGTCCACATTGCTCCATCCGTATTCCCAGTCTACATGCCGTCCGTCAGAATATACCGTTATGAATACAGAGACTCTCCTCAACAAGGTGCTACACACACATACGGTACTCTGCTTGGTTATTCTCAATACGTTGCCAACATCTCTCGATACAACGAAGAAGATGGCCACAAAGATCCCAAACCACCATTGAACTTTGACCTAGAGTATGACACAAAGACACTGTATGGCCTCCCTGATCTCTCTGTCGATGCCTATATAGAATTTGCTGATGCACTCACTCAAAACGATACGGAGAGTAAGCAGTTGTGGAACACGTATTGCAAAAACATGTTTCTCCAAACTCTCAATAGCACCTTTGGCGACCCTTAGACATTCTACCCTTCCTGCATTATCCATCAACTAATAAACCCTTCATCCATTTTACTCTCTACTACGAGCTGTAATCCATCCCCGAACTACGGTGAAAGAGTCGACCTTCGCTTTGCATCGTTTCTGATCAGCAAATCCCTCTTCTGATGGTATGTGTGTCAAAGAAGCAAGCACAATTTGACCATTTGCACTACACATCTGAAATTGAAGCAATATCAAACACAATCCATGCTTCTTGCGTGTCCCTCTTGTGCGCCTAAGGCACTGTTTCGCTAGATGATAGCCTACAAACCATCAGATCAGATGTTAATAATCCCAATGCTCAGTGAATAGCCCTCAAATGTATTTGCCACTGTAAAATCAAGTGTTTGAATCGCTTGTATCTCGCCAACGAAGCGCAATATCGGCCTCAAAACAGGCGCCATCGTGTTCTACGACCTAACATTAGGGTATGGATCACTTTTCAGCAATTTTCTGGGGATCGAGTTGATGATCGATTTTTGAGAAATTTTGCCTTGTACTAGCAAGGGAAAAATTGATGATTTTGAATGATGGACATTTTCACCTCAAAAATGAAGTTTTCTACTAAGGTGTTCCTATGCTCAAACGAACCGCAGAGAAGCATAGGAGCATGTGAAGGTGTCTTCAGATCAATTTACTATAGTGTTTGTAGACATTTCCTCCGAAAACGTGTTTTACATTTTTTGACAGTTGCTCTCCACAGACTAACGGAATCGCTCTGAAATTGATACCATTGGATTCATCGTTCAATTTTACATGTAAATCTTTAGAGAAATGCCTGTTGTTTGAGTAGAAGAATCTTGTGTAATTGCCCCTGAAAGGTTTTGGGATGTCAATTTTCTGATCCAGAGGACCAGTGGCAGCTCTGAAATTCAATCCCAGCCCAGGCTCTGTTTTGCCCTGACAACCACTTTTTGTATAGTAAAAGACACTATATAGACGTCTAATTGCTTTTTCTACGCTCAATCTCTGCTGGGTGTTACCCTAAAGGTCTCAATTGCATGCTTCTGCATTTTGAAACTTGACATTTGAGTATACATGTTAAGGATCTCTCCTCGTTATTGGGCACATTTCTTAGGAGGATCAGACGACAGCTTCGGTGAGATGTTCTGCTATGGCTTTCTGAGCCGCATCGACATGGATTAGCTATATCTGATGAACATTGAAGAATGTTCTTATAATTGTGCGATTCAAGTCTATAGTCAGATGCTTATTTACGATCGAATCATTTTAGTAATGTCCGAAATAGTAATCATAAAGCCCTACTAAATGTCGGTAGAAAGACTGATGCTTCATCTTTATTTTACATAGTTTTTGGCATTCAACATCTCATTGATATTTTGAGAGTGGTAGGCCGGATGCTCAGAGAATATCCCCTGGATCCTTTGACCTTGACCGAAAAAAACAACCAATATGCTCATGATGGCAAGCTTCAATGCACACCAAATGTCATTTACACATCTGTCATATGAAATTGAAACGTGACTGCAGCAGCCATCAATTTTTTCCTTGTTAAATCAAGACGGAGAGCAGTAAAAAAAAAATTAGCTTTCTTTATTCCAAACCAACAATACACTTTTCCACAAAGATGGGTAAGCGAAACAACAACAAGAACCGCCATGGCAACGGTGGCAATTTCAAGAACCAAAACAGAAACAATGTACAAAACAATCGCAAGCATCAAGGTGGAAACAACAACCAGAAGCCTGCACAACGTCAGCAACAGCCAGGCAAAAAGGTCGAAAAGATCAACACCAGCATTAAAGCACCCTTGTTTGACAAGTCCAAGCTGCTTTCAACCTGGAAAATCAACCGCAGAATTGGCCCTGGTTATGTCAACGGCCAGAATACGTGTTTCTTGAATTCGGTGCTGGAGTGTCTGACATACACACCACCTTTGGCACAACAAATGTTGAGAGAGGAACATCGCAAGCAGTGTCGTATGGACGGATTTTGTGCTCTCTGTGCCATGGAGGTGCATGTGAGACGTTGTTTGAAGGACGAAAAGAGCTTCTCCAAGGGTGCTGCTATTCTTCCTAGATACTTTACATCCAACTTGCGAGGTAATTAGTTGTGTGGCTCATGCTTGATCCTGCACATTGGTTTGATTAACATCTTGCCGACAGCTCTTTCAAAGACATTGCGTTTGGGCAGACAAGAGGATGCGCACGAGTTTTACATGTTTATGCTATCCGCTTTCCAGAAGGCTTCCATCCAAGGATTAGGGTATGTAGTCGATGTAGCTAAGCCACTGTGCACAATACTAAATTGCCGCTTTTATTTTGTACATAGCAAATTGCCACCCAAAGTAGAGGAAACAGCTCTTGTGTATCAGATCTTTGGCGGCAAGCTTCGGTCGCAACTCAAGTGCTACAGCTGTAAGGCAACATCCAACAACTATGAAGCCTGCCTCGATTTAAGCGTGGATCTCACCAACAAGGCGGATTCTTTGGAGAGAGCACAGATCCGGCTCCTCCATTGCCATCACGATGTCCTCGCGGACAGTATATTCATAGGTGTGGTGCAGGATTTCTTCCGNCTCCATTGCCATCACGATGTCCTCGCGGATGGTGTACTCATAGGCATGGTTTAAGACTTGTTCCGGGGGCTGGCTTTTCAGCCAGTCCCGGAACTTGTCCTGTTCGGCAGCCCCCCCAACCATGAAGTTTAAGTGTATATAAAAAGGATCATCATTTCCATGATTTGCCCTTTTTTTCTCTTTCTTCTTCTCTACTCTAACCAATCACCATTCAAATGCCAGCATTAACCACTACTACAACTCCTCAATTGCCCATCGGGACCATCATCCAAGATTTGGAGATTGTCAAAGTCCTGAGCATTGGACCCTATGGCCAAGTCTACATGGCCCGCCATATCCAGACATTTAAGCGCTATGCCATCAAATCGCTGCCTCACGTCGGCCTCGATTCTCGCCAGCTTGCTTTCCAGCGCAACGAAATCACATTGCACTCACATCTTTCCGACCATCCGCACATCATCCGACTCGAAAAAGTAGTACAAACCAGTGAATGGACACATGCTATTCTGGAATATGGATCTGAGGGTGATCTTTTCTCGGCCATCACAGAAAAGAGCATCTACCACGGCAACCACGCCCTGATCAGAGACGTCTTTTTGCAGCTCATTGACGCTGTGCGCTACAGCCATGACAACCACATCTTTCATCGAGATCTGAAGCCTGAAAACGTCCTTGTCTTCAACGGCGGCAGAACAGTGAAATTGGCAGACTTTGGGCTGGCCACAACAGACGCCATCTCGACAGACTATGGCTGTGGATCCACCTTTTATTACTCTCCCGAATGTCAAGGCGGCCTGGACAGACAAAAACGAGTTGGTTATGCAACAGCTCCTAATGATGTTTGGGCGCTAGGTATCATCTTGATCAATTTATCCGCAGGCCGTAACCCCTGGAGATTAGCCTCTTTGGACGATGAGACCTTCTGCGGCTTCCTCCATGATCCCAACTTGCTGCTCAAGATCCTGCCCATCTCGGCCGAACTCAACAAAATCCTCAAGCGCATCTTTTGTCTCGACCCTCACCGCCGCATCACCTTGGACGAACTGTATATAAGAATTCAACGTTGTACATATTTCACTCGTACTCCTGAAGTCACTCGCTACGAATCTATGATGGCATCTACTGTAATTAACACCAAGCGAACAAAGAAAGCCAAGAGCAGACCCTCGAAATTGGAGTTGTTCCATCAGCCCATTGTTGTCGATTTGCCTTCGCCACCACACACACCCACCAATCAAGACACCATGACAACCTCCAGCAGCAATAGCAGCAGTGGAAGCAGCAGCAACAGCAGCATAGCTTCATTGGCAGATCACCATGTTGGCACGGTCCTTGCTACAAATGATGCCTTCTTTTCGCCTAAAAAAGGGGCTGATACCACCAATCTAGACCCTCATTATATTCAAGTCGTGGTCTAGACTGCCCGCCTCATATTACATACTCTCTTTTTCTATTTTACATATTACATAACCCACTCTCCTTTCCACCCTCATATATGCCTTATATACCAAACATTGTCTATAGCCTTTTTGTTTATATGCCTTTATTATCTCTCTCTCCCCCTTTTCTTTATATGTTTCTGTATTTTCTCTATGTATTTAACTGCTACACTACTTTTTTCTCTCTCTCTCTCTCTCTCTCTCCAAATGATCACTACTCTTCCCCCCTCTTGTTTATGTGTAAATTCTGTTTGTTCGTTGTAAATTAACTTATCATCATTATCATCATCATCATTTTGCTTTCTTTATATCTTATCATGCTCTCAATAAATCCTTTTACATAACTTGTTTATTAACATATACAAAATCATGAGTTTGACTATCAACCACAGACGATTGGATGCCTTAATATAGACATCGAATGTTTGTTTTCAGTTCCATGTAAACCTATACAACCGGAATAAACATGCGAAACCTAAAATTATCAAATAGACTCAACATCTCTCTCATTTGCGGAAGCGTCTTTGTCTCTGTCTATTGTTGGTATTACATGCAGAATCATCATCATCATCAACAACAACAGCAGCAAAAGCAGCAGCCTTGGACAGCTCATCTAGATCTCTACGGCAATCCCGAATGCGACTACCATGCACAGCTCACCATCGGATCGACACTGATGAATCTGGTTCTGGACACCGGCTCTGCCAATACAGCCGTTATTTCAGACTTATGCTCGTCTGAAAATTGCACATTTGTAGAGAAACCTTATTTGCCCATACCTGATTCATATGTTAATTTCGACACAGTCAACGCCAGTTATGGAAACGCCAAGCTTCATTCATCCTGGAAAGGCTATGCCACAGGTCAATTAATTAGCTTTGATCATGTGCAACAAGCATTTGCCAGAATCGATGTAATTACGGATCATCAATCCTTTTTCATACCACGATGTTCTAAAAACCAAGGCATCTGGGGCCTGGCTCATCCGTCCCTTCAAACAAGACCTCGAAAAAGCAACGGCCATGCCTCCAACAGCGAACAGCAGAAACTGACTCTATTTGATTCCATCCGTCGAGAAAAGGGCCTGCCAAATGCATTCACTGTTCAGATATGCCCCAAATCAGCTGTAGATCCTGCGTTTGCGCATGAATTTAATTTCCTTGGTTTGAATAGTACAATGCGCCATGCACAGCAGCAGCAGCAGCAGGTTGAACAAGCATCCGCTCTGGAGAAAACTTGTTTACGCGATGGTCATTTTTGGCTAGGAGGGTATCCGAGTCAATCAGTTGGAAGTGAAATTGTATGGGTCCCACTGTCGCATAACCGCTACTATGAAGTCAAGGTGGATCACTTTTTGGTCAACGGCAAGACGGTCGCTGGCATGGAGCAAATCAATGTGCCGAGAACCATCATTGACACGGGCACCAAGGATATTGTGCTCACACCGCATGTAAGGCTTGGAGACATTTCGTGTGTATCATTGATCACTAACACGCAACACAAACATGCTTGTTAGAATCTGCAAAAGCTGCTTCATGCGTTATGGCATAGCAAACTGGTGCAGTTTGATGATTCAGTGTCCAAAGAGCATGAAAAGTCATTCTGGTTTGATCATGCTCAGCTCAGTCTTCCCAAAAATGCTCTCTCCATCTCGCATAATGTATCTGTTGCCATTGCATTTGAAGGAAACAAGGTGGTGTCCTTGCCTATTGAAAATATACTCAACATTCGTGATTTCGGCGAACAAATGCCAGATTGGGTCAATGTCAGTTGGACAGGGTTTGCAAACAGTGGTGGCAGTGGTAATACGGCATCTACGATATTAGGAAACACATTGTTCCGTGGAAAAACTGTGATTTTCGATCGAGGAAGAGAAGAAGATGGTGCGCACAAAAAGACGAGCAGGATTGGGTTTGCAGATGCAAGTGCATGCTGCAGGGCTTCCAGCGGAAAGGCTGTCGATATCTTGCTCTCAGTCGATAGCGTGACAAAAGTCTCTACAATACACCAAGATCATGGCTCAAATACCGTGCAGATCTGTCTCATTTTGCTGATTGCTTTGTCTGGCATTGGTTTCTTTTCTACCATGGCTGTCTTTCTGGTGAATAACTATCAAGAAAAGAAAAAGAAAGCTGCTGCTGCTGCTGCTGCTGCTGCTGCAAATTTCAAAGGGGATGAACAACACCAAATCCAAATTGTTAAATGATTTTTTTAATAGTATTTATTAGCTTTATAATGCTCATTAAAAGCCTATGCATGCATAATATGCTTAATACTGTATTTGTCTTTGCTCATGTAGGTGCACTTGCTTTATGATCTGTAGTCCAACTTGAAATGCATCCTTTTTTATTAATGTAACTGTACCTCTCTCAAATATAATAATCATTGTTGCAGTGGTTTAATTTCAAACAAATTCTCTCTAATATATGTCTTGCTAGATACTTCAACACAACTGCTTTGTAAAGTATCTATCTGTTGCTCATCCATTTAACAGAATTAAACACATTTGCTGTCGCCATTAGTATCGCTCAGATCGCAATTATTGATTTAGCCAATCATATACGTGCCCTGAAATAATTATATCCCGACGTTTGACAGGTGGAGTCGTGATCGCTTTGTCCAAACCGATATTTAGCTGCTCTAGATGGCCCCAAAACAGTGTTTATTGTAAGAATACTTTGTACCCACAGAGAAGCTCCTCATAGATAAATATAGAACAAATGCTTGGATACCAAAAAAGTAACGGTTCCTATCATTCTCTAATAATTGCTAACAAGATCAGGATTCGCTTATGATTTACAACAACATCATATGCTCAAGCATATACTGTATATCATTAATGTTTTCATTTCATTTCGACTAATGGCAACGCCTACTACTTTATTGGTATCGCGAACTTTGCTAATTTTGACGCGATTGGGCGATCCTGATTCTGTCAATGAGCGTACCTGTCAAGCTGAAACATAGAATGTAATTGTTTCTACATGTAAATTCAATATGATACCCTACATTACAGAACTAAACATCGTACATCCTTTCATAAATGTGTATACTTCCTGCAAAATCCTGAATCTTTGTGATTGTTGGGAGGACAATGACATAATAGAGGTCTAATGAAAAATGACGAATCGCCCAGCATCTTATCTGATTGGCCTTTTATGGGCAACTTCCTCAAAGTTACGGGCGCTTGTGCGCCATGTTTCATTTTGTGACTCATCATGAAGGAAACAAAAATTTAATTAAAAATGCCTCAATGTCTACTACTACTATAGTTGCTCTTTCTCTACCTCTTTCTCTTAATACTATAGTCATGGAGTTTGTCAAGGATCTCGAAGATCGCATGCTTTTTGCAGTTCCCAAAAAGGGACGCATCTATCAAACTTGCATCGAGCTTTTAAAGGGATGTGACATCCATTTCAATCGTAGTTCACGTCAAGACATTGCTCTTTGCACAAACTTGCCAATTGCACTCATTTTCTTACCTGCTGCTGATATTGCTAAATACGTTGGTGACGGTAATGTCGATCTTGGTATTACTGGTCAAGATATTGTCGTTGAAAGTGAAGCCGAGGATAAGATCCGTCAAGTACAGGAGCTGGACTTTGGCAAATGTAGACTTTGTATCGAAGTGCCTATGAATGGCGAATATCAAACATTGGAGTCGTTGGTGGGTAAGCGTATTGTTACAAGTTTTGTGAACTGTGCCGCCAAGGTGTTTGAGCCCCTCGATAAAGCTGCTGGTAAAAAGACCATCATTGAGCACGTTTCCGGTTCTGTGGAAGCCGCTTGTGCGCTCGGTTTGGCTGATGGTATCGGTATGTACTACATTGGATTGTTTTGAGGAAACCATGATGGAACTAAGATTATTGTTTGTGTGTATACAGTTGATCTCGTCGAAACAGGAGAATCGATGCGTGCTGCTGGTCTCCACGACATCCATGATTTGATGGAAACTCAATCTGTTTTGATTGCCAACAAGAAATCAGCACACACAGATTTGATCGAGAAGATTGCCTCCCGTGTGCGCGGTGTGATTACTGCTCACAAGTTTGTGTTGTGTACATACAATGTCGAGCGTAAAAACTTGGCTGCTACTAGTAAAGTGACTCCAGGCCGTCTTGGCCCTACTGTCTCTTCGCTAGATTCTCATGATGGCTGGGTGGCCGTTTCCGCCATGATTGCAAAGAAAGAAAAGGGCGAGATTTTAGATAAATTATCAGAATGTGGTGCAACTGACATTATGGTCATGGCATTCACAAACTGTCGTGTATAGTACTAGCAACAATAATAAAAAATAAAGACAAATCATGCAAATACAAAAAATGGACATTTTCATTACTTTATTAAGTTTTTAAAAAAAGAAAAACAATGATATGTGTACTTTCTAAAGATCTAGACAAGATGGAGAGCAAGATACTTAGAGAGTACGGGTGACTTGCCAGACACGGATGATGTTATCAGAGTAACCAGAGAAGAGGGTGGCACCATCAGCGCTCCAACAAACAGACAAACAGTCGGGATCAGGGTTCTTTCTCTTACCCAATTGAGGGAATTCAGGACGGAGCTCATCAACAATGGACTTGGACTCGAGATCCCAGATCTTGATACCGTTGGCGGTAGCAGCACAGAGCCAGTAACGGTTGGGAGAGAAGGTAAGAGCGTGGACGAGAGATCCGGCTTCGAGAGAGTAGAGATGCTTGGCATCGTTCAAATCCCAGAGCATGACAACACCGTCCTTACCGGCAGAGGCACAGAGAGAACCATCGGGAGAGATGGTAACGGTGTTGACATAACCGTTGTGACCAATGAAGTTGGTTCTCAACTTCATCTTGGTCAAATCCCAGACCTTGACGAGCTTATCCCAACCACCGGAGACGATGAGGGGGTTAGCAGGGTTAGGAGAGAAACGAACACAAGAAACCCATTCAGAGTGACCATCTTCAGTGATGTTATACTTGCACTCACCGAGAGTGTTCCACAACTTGATAGACTTATCACGAGAACCAGAAACGATTTGACGGTTATCGGCAGAGAAGGAAACGGAAAGGACATCGTTGGTGTGGCCAACGAAACGACGGGTGGTGGTACCGCTGTTGAGGTCCCAGAGACGGAGAGTTTGATCCCAAGAGGCGGACAAAGCGAATTGACCGTCAGAAGAGATGGCAAGATCTTCAACGAAGTGGGAGTGACCGACAAGAGACTTACGGGGGACACCGTAGTTCAATTCATCTCTGTAGTCGGTTGATTTGCTTAGTATTTTCCGTTCACAGATACACATGTGGTATCAACATTTACCTGATGAGGTTCCAGACGATGATGGTCTTGTCACGAGAGGCAGACAAAACCATATCAGGGGCCTCAGAAGTGGTGGCAATGGCAGTGACTATAGACAAAGAGCTCGTTAGAACACGTATCCTGCCATATATCACATGAAGCATTCAACTTACCCCAGTTACCGTGACCTAGCGTTGACAAGAAGAGTAGCAAAAAAAGAGATGAGTTAAGAACATTCTTACAAAATCAGGTAGACATGAGATGAAGGTTGCGAATCTGAACGTTGTTTGGGTTTCTTCGTATTCATAAGAGTGCTGTTGCTAGTACTCGACTGATCAAAAAGTGCTTAAACTGCATGTTGCTGTAGCTCTGATTGAGGTTGAGGATCCAAAATCTCAACATTTCAAATTTCGATCCATCCATCCTTTTTCATCCATCCCAAAATCCAACATCCACATGACAGCAACCTTCATCATCATGTTATAGACTACACACCTTCGAGTTTTCCGCGGAGAGTAAGAGTATCCATGTTGTCAGTAAGAAAAGAGAAGGATTCACTATGATGCTTGCTCTGTTGAACTCTTTCAACTCTTTTTTCTCCTCCCAGCGTGATTTCAATTTGACTGAGGCAAGCGAAAAGGTGATGGGTGGGTTGGTGGTGGCGGACACGCAAAAAAAAATTTGTGTGCGGCTTGCCACGACATTTGCTCGAACTGACAGGCTACACCTACCTCGCAAAGTAGACGTTGCAACACAGCCAATCAAGCATTGTATATGGGATGGCGATTTGATTTGGTGTAAACGTAACAGAGAAGCCAATAGCTCATAGTAAATATGCATGGATCATGTCACTGGATTTGATCCGGGATCATAGTTGCTTAAAATTGCATTGGGATGCACTTGATTATAAGTGAATACTTGTTCTAATACATGGTACAGTGCATCTATCGGTTCATTTTGATCTTATTACTCTAAAACAATTTTTTATGATAAAAAAAGATTTGATAGGTTGGGATGTTCACAGAAAATAACGATTGGGAATTCTTGTATCAACCGGATCAAATGTTCTGATTATTGTAATCCCGGCATTTGACGTTTCCGTCACATTGAAAATACAAACAGAAGTATTAACAATGTAATGCAAGTAAGGTTATAATCAGCGCAATCCAGTTTCATCAAGAAGATACTTTGTACAAAATCTTGTTGATTTTCTGCTGTTGTATAGCCTTGTCTCTACAGATCTATTCTAAAGAAGGTTTATCTGCGATGCTTCCGATATTTTCCAATGCTAAAGCGAATGGTAGCCAACGAAAATGTCTTTGATTTCTCAACTCGAAAAAAAAGTGCTATCGATGATATATAAATACAATGTTCAATCATTTCCCCCTCTTTTCCCTAGATTTTTAACTTTTTCCCAATTATACATTTCAAACCATGAGTTATTCTAGAGGTAATTTTACTTTTGCATCCTATTGTACCTGTCAAATCTAACCAATACGTATCAGTAGGTTATTACAATCCTAGTTACACACAACCATTATACCCCTCTTCACATCACCATCACCACCCGTATCAGCAAGAATTGCCGTATACAATGGAACGCAAATCTCGACCCATTTTTGAGACCATGGAAAGGTTGACCATGACATGCAATGGCCTCGCTCATACACTTGAATCAACATTGATGGCAACACATTCAGGATTCAATGCTCTATTACAACTGACACATCAATTTCGCACTATTCGACACTCTGTGAGCCATGTATTTGGTGTTTTATCAGTGTTACGCTGGCTCAAGTCTAAATTTCTCGGCAGTCGAGCTAAATCATCCACGCTTACCAGATTCTCCATCAAAGAATTCGAATCTTACAGTCATAAAAGCAGCAGCATCGCTCCTTGGATAATCATGCTTGTTATATCAATAGGTGTTCCTATGATTATGAAATTACATCAACAACAAGCAACACATGTGGAAAGAAAGAACACTCTTTCAACCGACACAAAAGCTAGAACTGTGGTTCCTGCAGCGCCAGCAGCATCCAAGCCTACCAAATTAGACTTTGCAAGAGCCTTATACTCTTTCCAAGCAGAATCTTCCAATGAGTTGACTTTACGACCTAATGATCTTATTGCTATCCTATCAAAAGACGATGCTGATTGGTGGCAAGGAAGATTGAGGAATGGCAATGTTGGTTATTTTCCTGCAAATCATGTAGAAATCATTGAAAAGAATATAGAAATACCAACAAAAACACCCATTGCTCCTTCAGCTTAGACATTTACGGCACCTTTTTAATAATATATCCCACTAGCTAGTTTCTTTTATGACACGCCCCTGTTAAATACCATATGTAATAAACACTTTGCAACAATGAGTTCATCTTGGTTCTTTTCAATGAAACAGTATTGCGCGAGGTAGCATTTGTTTACAATCCTCTTAGGGGTTTTTCTTCATCTCTACTAAGAAGATGAACGCCTTCTTTTTTTTGTCGCAATAATCCTGGATTTGCTTGATCCATTCCGACAGATTTGACTGTGTAAATCGTGATTACTTCCTTAATCTTCCTTCAGGTGTACTTTTTAAGGTGCATCCAATGATGCCAGTTGTAATAGTTGTTTTGAAGAAACTTATTGAGCAATATCTGAAAATATGAAAGGAGGTTTTTGGGCAAAATGTCGAAACTTGCAGATAAAGGTCTCACCAAAATAATTTTAGTACGGGATAGATCCAATAAGCTTCTTGTGTGTCCCATCTTGTCCGCATAATGTACTATTTCGCTAGATGATAAACTACAGACCATCAGATCAAATGTTAATAAGTACAATCTTCAATGAGCAGCCTTCAAACGTATTTACCACTGTAAAATCAAGGATTTAAATCGCTTGTATCTCGCCAATGAGGCACGATCTCGGCCTCAAAACAAGTGTCATCGTGTTCTACGACCTGACATTAGGTTAGGAATCACTTTTCAGCGATTTTTAGGGGATCGAGTTGATGATCGATTTCTGGTCATTTCAGCCCTATGGTAGCAAGGGAAAAATTGATGATTTTGAATGATGGACGTTTTCACCTCGAAAATGAAGTTTTCTACTAAGGTGTTCCTATGCTCAAAACAATCGTAGAAACGCATTGGAGCATGTAAAAGTGTCTTCACACCAATTTACTATGGTGTTTGTAGACGTTTCCTCCAAAAACGTGTTTTGCATTTTTCGACAGTTGCTCTCCACAAACTAAAAATATCGCTTTAAAATTAACACCATTGGATTCCTCGTTCAATTTTACATGTAAAAAAGTAGAGAAATACCTGCTGTTCGAGTAGAAAAATCTTGTGTAATTGTGCCTGGAAGGGTTTCGGATGTCCAGATCGGTGATCTGGAGAACCAGTGGCAGCAGCAGCTCTAAAATTCAACTTCCGCTAAGGCTGAATTTTGCTCTAGCAAGCACCGTTTGTATGTAAAAAGACACTATATAGACGTCTAATCGCTCTCGCTACGCTGAATCTCTGCTGCTGTCACCCCCTTAGGTCCCAATTGCATGCTGATTTATTTGGAAACCTGAAATTTGAGTATACATGTCAGTCGCTACTTGCTATTAGGCACGTTTCTTGGGCTCAGACCACAGCTTCGGTGAGATGTTTTGCTATAGCTTTCTGCGTACTCTGGAAGTCCAATCATATGAAATACATGCGCTTATCTACGACCTTATTCAAGCCCTATGATTAGCAACCAAGTGCTGTACGATTTCAATAATGTCCTAAATATAGAACCACATGAATTATAGCCAAGGAAGACCAGAGGTCATCTTTATTCATTATAATTTACAAGCTGGCAGTAGATACAATAGCACCGCCATCCACGGTGACAGTAGCACCGTTGGTATATTGACCGGCTCTTGAGGACAGATAGATACAAGTACCTGCAATGTCTTCCATACTACCAATACGTTTGACAGCTAATTTGGATACAATTTGGTCATGGAATTTGTCTAGTGTAGCCTTCATCATCTTGGACTGGAAGGCACCAGGGGCAATGATATTGACACGGACACCCTTATAGCCAATCTTACCAGCCATATGACGGGACATGTGATGGAGACCGCCCTTTGATGCAGAGTAAGCGTAGGTTTCTTGAGGAGGAGCCTAAGGTGTTGCGATTAGTATTCATGTAGTCTGATACCGCTTCATACAAAGTATACTCACTCTGATACCATCAATGGAACCAATGTTGATGACAGATGATGTGTTTTCTCTAGATGCCTTGGCTGTCAAAAGAGGAAGACAACTAGAGCATACAATAAGATGAGTACAACTGCACACTATATAATATGATGGAATACTTACGCTTGAGTCAATGTAAAAATACGCTTCAAATTCAAGTTGACGACCTTTTCAAAAGCATCATCAGGGTATGTCTCGACAGCTTCGTTCCAGTTGGCGCCGGCATTGTTGATCAATACATCAAGATCTGTCAATATTTATGTCAGTTTCTTTTTTTACATATAATGCAGATGATGATATTTACGATCTTCTTTTTGAGAAAGCTCAGCAACGAGACGTTCAATTTCAGACTTCTTTTGCAGATCTGCAGGAATGGCGATACATTGACCAGGACCTTGAGCAGTCAATTCCTTTGCAACCTTTTGTAGTTTGTTTGTATATGTAAGCAATCAAAATGCATTGATACCTGTGCTTTGTATGATTTACCTTGTAGCAGACATCAGCAGAACGACTCGTAATGTATACTTTGGAACCAGCGGCAACAAAACCCTGTCATTCGTATTAATAATAATTTTCACACACTCTCAAGAAGACCTTTGCTTACAGTTGCAATCATTTCACCAATGCCTCTTGAACCACCAGTGACCAAGACAACCTGCCGTCATTTCACTTGTTGGAACATTTGCTACGTTTTTTTTTAACCGCTGATCATCCAATTTACCTTGTCCTTTACATCAAACAAACTCTTGTAATCCATGTTTATTATCGTTAATATCAAAATATATAAAAGAAGAAAAGAAGAAGAGGGAGACTACGATCAGAAAAAGAACTAATATAATGTGGAAAAAGGAATTTCAATTTTATTAAAGCAAATGACTAAGGTTTTTCTCATATTCAATCCTCTTGAAAGCTTAATCTGTTCTCATAAAATTCAATCAACTGTATTTACAGAGTGTGAGTTTGACCATCCCTCGTTGATTGATTTAATACGTAATCTTACCTGTAGAGGAGCCTTTCTTGCCACAGTAGAAGTCTTGTACTTGGCTACCTTGGCATCCTTCCAACGAACAATGGCGTACAATTCATCGTCATCTTCATCTCTTCTAACATATTGAACCTTGTAGACCTTGCCATCCCACTTTTGATTAAGTCTGAAGGTTTCGCCCTCGACTTCGCTATCGGAAACGTCAAATTCATCTTCACTTTCATAGGCAGCTTCCTTTGGCTTGGGATCCTCGCTGTCCGATGCTGTTTATAATACACGTGTCAGTTGTGTTTGTCTACTAGACTCACGCCTGAGATAACGAAAACTTACCATCAACCTTGGCTCTCTTCTTTCTAGACTGTGTGGCTGTTGAAGCGGTTGTTGAGGATGGAGCAGGAGCATCTCTTGTGCTCTTTCTCTTTTTTGATTCGACAGCAGGCTCCTCGTCATCTGTAACAGGAGCAGCAGCTTCCTTCTTGTCCTTCTTCTCTTTGGCAGCAGTGGTTGCCTTGCTACCGCCTTGTAATTGCTTGAAGACTTCTTCGCGTTCCTCCTCGCCACCGTGAGTAGCCCAGTATTCATCGACTAACTTGCTTGCATTTTCACTATAGACAATGATGAAAATTTGGTGTTGGAAATTTGCATTGACATTGCCCATTGGGAGTTTCAATTCAACAAGACACTTACACTGCAGAAGCGGGTTCCCAGGTGTTATCGCTTTCAGGATAATTCTTCCACTTGACCAAGTATTGCAACTTTGCTCTTTTCTGTTGTAATGAGATCCTTTTTAGTTACCACTGAGTTTGCATCAGTTCTCTTTTTTCTTTTAAAAGAAAAACTTACGCCTTTGCCGGTGATTTGATGGGATTCAACACGTTCAACCTCATACTCCTCTTCTTCTTCAGCGGACTCAGGTTCAGTTTCCTCAACTTGCTTGTCGTTCTTTGGGAGTCTTCCACGTCCACGAGCCATTGTTTGTTATAAAATGATTTGTATATGAATTAAAAAAAAAGGGAAAAGGATGTTGCTTGTCAGATAGGCACTATCCAGTGATTTTCAATTGATAAGAGAAGAAGCACGTTGAATGAATGGATGCAGAACTGAATAAAAAAGCAAAAAATTTCGCTGGGAGACTGCTTTCGATGCCATTTGGCATTTCCTGGAAGGTGGATGTGTAATGAATAGAATGGAACAGATGCAACCAAAAAATGCATCAAGCCATCAGAATGAGCCTTGCTGTCAGATGAATGCTTCAGCCTTGTAGTTTCTTTAGTCTCGAATATATATATATATCCGATCATTCTCTTCTTCTTGATTACATTCCCTCATCCTTTCGTGGAATTTTCCGATCATTCAATCGTATAAAAGCATTGCTGTAGTAAAAAAAAGCATTATTGAAAGCGTCAACTGATCATCAGGTACCTTGCTTCTATGGAGATACTTTGCCATTGCTCTGTGAGCCTGTTTTATAAGCGCGAGAGTAGAAACAGCAGCAAAATCGGCATGAATGTTGTCGTACATTTGAGATGAACTCTAATGCCATTGTGCTATGCTACATCCCTTGATATAAGTACATCTTTTTCTTACCCATCTTTGTATGCTATACCACTTTGAATGAACCTCGATCCAAGCATACAGGTCTCTGATCATCAGTATAACTTTGTAATACAACAACCTATCGTGTTACCATCATCCATGTCCATAAAGGGATGATTAAATTTCACACACACACACACACAAAAAGACTAAATGTATCAACATCTCCCCCCCTCTTCTTTTACTCTTCCAACACTTTGCACAATCATAAATGACTACTACATCAAATCAAGAAATCAACTTTACAAACTACTTTGGCACAAGTAATGGAGCAGAGTTGGAGAGTAAAAAGAAAAAGGCATCGAGAGCATGTCTCCATTGTCAGAGGGTATGGGACATTTAAGCTATTTTCTGATTTTCATTCTAACATTTGCCGAAAAATCAGGCACATTTGACCTGCGATGACTGTAATGAAGGGATCGATATCAATACAAACTGACATACTCATGATTCATATAGCTAGGCCTTGTCAACGATGCGTGAAGAGAGATTTGGCATCCACTTGCACAGATGCCGCACGAAAAAGAGCGAAATATCTACAGGATATTCCAGTGGATGATTGTAGGGTCCAAGGGTTGCCTTTTTAAACACACAACTAGGATGACTAACATGATTGATTTATAGTATTCAATACATCAAACAACAGTAATAGTCAGCCTACCTCCTCTTCCTCATCATCCGCTGCAGCAGCAGCAGCTGCTGCTGCTGCAACCGCTTCATTCACTAATTCAATGGTGGATAGCACTGCAGGTATGACAAAGATAATATATTTCAACTGATGATAAATGTGACCAACCCTAAATCACACTCTTGCAGCCTATTCGACTACTGCTGCTGCCACATCAAATACATCGGAATTGTTTGATTTCGCATTATCTGACCTCAACTTTGGATCGACTACCGTTGGATTGGAGTACGGATTTCTGGGCAACATGTTACAGAATCCACTGCTGGATCTGGATACCACAACCACAGCTACGAGCACTCCCACCACCACTGCCCCTATGCATTTATCGACTATTGGCATGCAACAAATGATGGCCAACAATGGCTATTCTGCTTCGGTATCTCCTGCTTCTAGCACAACGACTTCAGTGCCATTTTACAATCATATGGCATTTAATCCTCAAATGCAGCAACAGCCCATCACAACTATACCTAACAACAGCAGATCATCCCCACTTTCAGACACTGCATCCATGCTCACCATGAAACGCCCAAGTAATGCATCTTCCGTAGCATCTGCATCCGGACGAAGAAAAGGATATGGAAATACACCAGAGGAAACCTATGTTGGAGTAAAAAGGCCTTTCAATTACGCAGAAGGGTTTCATTATCTTATCCAGCATGTCCGAGACAAGTAAGTTGCTGTCCTCGCACACAGAATGCGCAAAGGCTGAAAGCAGAATTTTGTACTTAGGATGAGCAGAGAGGATTTAATGAGAATCAGTAGAGCATTGGCCCTGTTCAGACCCTCTTTTTTGGCACTGATTATGAATCTAACAGAAGAAGATTTGGTCTTTATGGAGAAATGCTTGCAGCGAACGTTGCTGGAATACGAAAAGTTGATTAGTTTTTCAGGGACACCGACAGTTGTATGGAGACGAACTGGAGAGATATGCCTGGTTGGAAAAGAGTTTTCGCTATTAACACAATGGACCAAGGATATGCTGCTAGGGAAAAAGATTTACATTTACGAGGTATGTACGCTACAAATTCAAGGAGACGCATCTCGAGCTAACGTCAACGAAAAGCTGATGGATAGTCAATCTGCTGTGGAATACTGGGAAAAGTTCGCTACGCATGCATTTGATAATACAGATAAATCTTGCGTCTATTCATGTATCATCAAGACACCGCAGCAGAAACCTGTGCCTTGTACATTTTGCTTTACCATCAAACGAGATATATTTGACCTGCCCAGTGTCATTGTTGGCAATGTAAGTTTTGATATTTTGAAGTGGATTAGAATGACAATGGTGACACATTTCATGTAGTTTCTACCTATACTCAGTTAAAGTGTACATTTGCAGATCGAAACATGTAATATCAAATTATAATTTAATAGTATATATGGTTTAAAATAGATAAATGAGACGAGCGAGCGAGCGAGAGAGAGAGATTGAGGTGATACACTTGAAGCGATGAGGATTTTTTACTAATACAAATACAACTCAATGTGTACAAGAGCCATATAGAGGATGTGTGTGTGTGTGTGTGTATGTAAGAAGGGGACAAGGAGAAGAGAGAGCGAGAGAGCGAGAGAGAGAGAGGCAACAGGAGTAAAAGGAAAATAGGAGATGGTTTTGGCGGTCTACTTAGGTACGCTCATCATCCTCATCCTCATCATCATCACCGTGCCATTCGTCCCAGTCAATTGGAATGACACCTTTGTTGTAATCACTCTCGAGTTGGCCCCAAACAGCAGGAGTAAGATCCAAACAGCCTATGTGAAATGTGCACCGTTAGTGTCTGGATAAAGGTGCATGGTGAAGATCATTGTTTGTATGCTTACCTTCTTTACATCCAGGACAAGCATCGGTTACTGTGGCGATTGTGCACTTATTCTTGTGACAAATTCTGAGCTTCTTTCCACACCAATGACTCTTCTGGTTCAAGTTGCCGTACTGATGAGCGTTCATGGCAACGATCTGTGAGTTTTCGTCAGCATATGGGCCACAGGCACCTTGGGAACCTCCTTCTGACTCGGGATCAAAAAAGGTACCGATACCATGATGAAGCAAATTCTTGACAGTCTTGACTAAATCTCCTGCTAGACCTCTAGCTTTCAGTGGTTTGGCTGAGGCGATGGTTGCAAACAACACAACCAAGAAAGTGAATAGCAATTGAACCTTCATATTCTCTATTTAAGATTTGGGTGGCAAATGAGAAGAAAAAAAAAGGAGAAATGAGATGAGCAAAAGAGATGAGACTAAAGAGTGAGAGAAAAAGGGAAAAACTGAAAAAATGAGGTCAAGATGGTATTCTTTTTATACATTTACGATAGAGGGATGATGGACGGGGAGGAGGTCAATGATTCGAGCAAGTGAAGGGGGGGGGGTGCAAGAGGAGCAGGAGGGATGGGGAAGCTTAGAACAACATGGATTTACCTGCCTTCCTCATCTCTGTTTGTCTCTAGTCATGTCGAACCACCTGCAGTAATTAGCATAATTGACTAGTTGTTCTTGTTGTGTATTTTGCTTGCCGCTGTTGCTGTTGTTGTTATTTGCAGTGTGCTTTGCAGTGTTTTGCGTATGGCATCCCCTTCTTTTTAAGCTAATAATAAACCCCACCCCTCTTTCTTGATTATAATTTCTGCTACTTGATAGATTTCAACCCCTTGGTAACAATTTATTTATTAGATTAGGCTTCAAACCTAACGAAATTGTAGATTGAACATGTGTCATATTTGTTTTAGAGGTTGCGAGATGTGATGCTGTCTATCTGTCTGTCATTGCTCTTGTGATTTGCATCTTGTGCACCATCGTTTCCATGGATACATATATCAACTCCTCTTTCTACAAGGTAACTGAGCCATTTTCTCCCCCCCCCCTTTGCTGTTGTTTGATGACTTGTTCGACGACCATCTCCTGCCTCAATCGCACCTCTCCCTTGATTTGCTTCTTGACTCAGACACATAAAACCAACTTGACAATGGAGACACATTTGTTAAAGCGGTCGCTGATAAAGAAGGCTTTAAGGAATGTCGCGTGATACTATTGTAAACACAAACAGCACTTTATGCCAGTCGTAGATCATTGATTGTGTCTTGTTATACAGACCCTCAAATTGAACGTGTTTATTGAAAAACTCGAGTCGTGTATCACAAACAAAAAGTGTCATGTTTTGACACAAATAAGCTTTCAATCGGCCAATGTCGTTTTCCTTGTTCTCTGATTTGGATGTTTGAAAGAATCATACTCGACATTGCTTCGATGAAACCACCATGGCCATTTCCAAGTGCACGACCAGCAAATGGATGGTTTTAGATACATTGCTACTTCCCCCCTTCAGTCCCCTTTCAAGACGTTATTTGCGTATTCTAGATAAATAAAGAAAAACCTGATTTGTGATAGTATGTGATACATGTATGTTAAAATCACGTTATTTCAAGGTGCCAAAAGCCTTTTTTATTCATACAAATCGTTGCTACGTGTAAAAGCCCACGTTGATCCATGGTGCGCAATAGACGGTTCAAACGAAAATAATGAAATGGGATCATTCTCTCTACGAATCGTTCAAAATGTATGATCATTATCGAGTACTCTTTTGATCGGAAACTGCTGTTGATTGTTCTGCATAATTACAGAACAAGAGCTTACTGTTCCTCAGTCTTATTCAAATTACACCCGGAAGGGAGATCTCATGCTCAATTTTCTTTTTACCACCAAAATATTATATGAATGGAATCATTTCTCCTTGGAGATATTTTTGTTCTTTCGTTCTTGGCCATGTATTCTATAGTTTATTTTTGTGGTGATAGTGTGTTATGTATGTACATCAAAACATGATGGACAGTAGCCACTTGAGCGCATAAACATACAGTAGCTAGCTTACACAGCGTATTGCCCTATGACAAGAACAATCTCTATACCGCAAAGGTTAAAATGTCGTGTCTGCCAGTCGTCATGAGCATAGAGGCAACCATGCTCATCTTATTGATTGCATGAATATGTATGTGGGTAGCATTTTTAATCGTATGAGTAGGCAAGGTGGTGTGTATGTTTGTATATACAACGAAATACTAACCCCTCTGTATATGCAATCACTCGATCCCCTTAATTTTCAGCAACCAGAATTTCTATTTTGTAAAAAGCAGACTTTGAGAATACATCTGCATCTAGTTGCAACGGTATGGATCAGGTCTGTATAGTAAATAAAAGCTCATACTTTCTTTATGCTGCTGTTTACACAACACTGTCTCGTTTCAACAGTAAGATCTCTGTATATGATATTGTTTGTTTACTGCACAAAGAGTAATGATGACGATACACGAAAACAATAATGTGCATGTCATACTATAAGAATATCGACGGATGATTTTCCATCCTCATGACATTGCTGTTGTGTTGCTAGAGATGCATTGTCGATTTCCTACTAGTGTAGTGTAGTGCAAATCATCATGATTCCGCAAATCCTTTTTCCCTTTTGATACCTCATGCTGTGTTCAGCTTGATCATGCTAATTTATCGAGTTTATGCAATACAGCTTGCCAAAACTACACACACACACACACACACACACACACACAGTATCCATTTTTCTCCATACGTTCCACCCCCTCGCCCGGCTTTTTTAATAACGCTGTAGTCTTTAATACAATTTGCAAGATGGAAAACTTGGTTTTTCACTAATCAACTTGTTGTTCATCAATTTCTTTGAGTAAAAGTTTAATTTGAACTATTAGCTATCGTTTTTCAAATGTTGTATTATGCTATCGAACACTGCTTGATAGGTAATGATAAATGTTGCTTATGATGCTGAGTGTATGATAGAAAATAAGGATTCCATGTGCATAGAAGGATCACGCTACTCAGGACATGCATGTTGTATGTTGTATATAGTATAATATCAGCAAATATATTTGTGATTGTCAACTACTAGGTAGCTAAAGCTTTCAGTCACTATAGCATATTGTAGAAATAGCTACATTTTCATTAGCAATTACTTTACAGATAATAGAAAAAACTGATGGATTTCTAATGGATCATGCTAGTATACCGTATATACCAAAATTTCACTTTCTGACAATCTATTTTCACATGTAAATCCTATCAACAGCCTACAGCAGGCTTTCATATGTTGCTTTACATTTATATTAACTGAAAGAGTTTAACTACAGGCAGACAGTGGATTAGCAACAACTCTGGCCGTTCAAAAATGTGCAGAATACATTTAAATTTGGGTGCATTTGAGCAGTGTTTTCTCGTGTCAGAGGCAGTTTCAGGCTGCCAAAATAGCACTAAACAACTGATTTTATCCGGCAGATATTTGCTAGCGCTATATTGCATGAGATGTCGATGAATAATAGCCAGAAATGCTCAAAACGGCTGATTTATGAAGGGCTGTAACCTTTGGTTTTACTATGTGAATAATTAAAGAGAGCTTAGTAAACTCTTTCTTTTTTAGTTGTCTATACGATGATGGCATAATTTTTTTTTGAAAAATATAGCTAAAACAATTGAAATCGCCTGCTTGGAGTAAATAAATGGACGGTTTTGAGTGGTTTCTTGAAGAGAACGTGCATCTACTGCTTAGAGAATCATCCCAGCAAGTCAAATCCAATGTTGTAGAGCTATTGAAGGATCTTTGGTTTATTCTAATCGGTATCGAGGATAGTATTACATTTTTCAGGCATTTCCAGCTGTGGTAGCAAGGGGAAAATTGACATGACGATTTTTACGGGACACAAAATGGTTGATTTCTCATGATATATTTGAGCTACAACTTCAACCAAAGCCTCAATCGATAGGAAATGCTTTGCTCTACAATACAAATTAATGCTACAAGTCATGTTTTAATGGCAAAGATTGAGTAATCTTTCCAAACTAGCCAGAAAACGGCCAAAACAATTTCATCAAAAATCGATTGAATATCGTACAAAAAGAGAGTTATAATTAGTATCATTAGATTCCCCCTTAAATTCTGTATTAAACTCATATAAGCTTCAAGGAATAGTTGTTATCAGAAATCGCTTCTATCAAGGTCAAGAGCTTAAAAGCATCCATATTTTGTGTCAGCAAGCCAATATGAGCCATTT